>CM071954.1:3100000-3347500 GCA_036784905.1 Acrossocheilus fasciatus | reverse complement strand
CAATGATTTAAAATATAATTTAATATTATATAAAATACATAATTGAAATATTTTTCAAAATAAAAAGAATAAGAATAACCAAATAAACATTTTACAATTTTATGAAAATATATTTCATAACACTAGATTTTTTAACTTTACAATAGTACATTGTGAAAATATATAGACAGATAGATGGATGGATCATTATTTCTATTAATAAATTGGGAGTACTCTAACAAAAAAATCATTGTGAAGTTGTATAAATGAATGATTGAATAACTTTGTTCCTCATCTATATTTGGCTTGCTGCAGGTGTTCAGGTGCAGCTGGTGGAGCTCAGGTGGCGTCTCACGCATGACAGATCCACAGCCAGCGGATGACAGCGTGATGCCCGAGTGTCCCTCCCGAGTCTGTCCCTCCAGTCTCACAGTGAGGTCAGAGGTCAACGGGTCAAAGGTCACTCAGAAACAAAAACACATCGTCTCAGAGGAGTTCAAATGCCCTCGGGCAGACACACATACACACACACGCACGCACACGCACACGCACACGCACACGCACATACACACACACACACACACACACACACACACACACACACACACACACACACACACACACACACACACACACACACACACACACACACACACACTTCTGCTCCACTGGAAGAATCCACTAATTAGATTTAATGTTGAGAGCTCTCACAAGGAGAACAAAGTGATCTGTTTTCAGCTTAAATGAAGACGAGCGTGTTAAAATACCCCCAATAACAATACTAAATCTGTATATACGTCAAATTAGTGTCATCAGTTTCCTGAAGTGTGGCATGATATCCTCCAATTAAAGCTATTTTGAGCCTATTTCTTCTGATTATTTATCTTATAATTACCATACATACAGTTATGACTTCATTTTATTTTTTTAAACAGTGGGGTACACATTAAATTCTAATCTGTTTTAGATGTTTATTTATTTTTATTTTTTTTAAGAAATTGAAACAAAGAACCATTATGACACACAAAAAGAAAATTTGTTTTCATTGCTAGGTGACTAATCAAAGGTAACTACATTTGTAACAGTTATCATGTGATCATGTAGACAATCATTGCTTCCACTGAGCTTGTCTCTCAAAATTGTTCTTCTGAATATAATTTCGGTCCCACTTTATATTAGGTGGCCTTAACTACTATGTATTTACATTTAAATTAATAATTTGATACAATGCACATATTGTTTACATACATGTTTTTACATTGTACTTATATTTTAAAAAATACCTATATGTAATTACATCAGTAATTAATTTCTGTAATTACATTTATAATTACACTGTCAACCCATCCCTTACACCTTAACCCACCCTTAAACCTACCTAGACCACCAAACCTGTCCCTAACCTTACCTGTATCCCCCTCAATAGCAGCAAAAGTGTTTTGCAATACAATATGAACACAATAAGTACATTGTACTTATTTTTTGATGTAAGTACATAGTAGTTAAGGCCACCTAATATAAAGTGTAACCATAATTTCAAATGAAAATTTGTGTTACAATAGAAAAAGTAAAGACACAAGAATTTTGCGAGAAGCAAGCTAAAATGTGATAAAAAAAAAAAAAGATAAATTAAATGTTTTTACTGTACTTTAACAAATGAAACTCCATTCTTCAATCCATCATTACTGGACCTTCCACTCAAGACTAACTGTTATCACCAAAAAGGCCTAAAATAAAAATACTAAAATATTATAAGACCCAAGTTGTGTGTGCTTGGATTATAACTTAAATTGTGCTGAAATTACCCAAATATACAATAAAACATAGTAATAACTGAACACATTCTCTTTATGGGACATTCTGCAAATTTCATGTGAACAAGGTCCGGTAACTAAGAGGGTTCAAGGGTCAATTGAGAAGAACCATGATTGATCACCAACAGAAATCCAGGAGAGAGACCATTAATATTGCAATTTTGTTGGGAAGTTAACGGGTCCTGAGTGGGTTCCTCCAGACTGAAGATCTCCCAATGGAATAAACCATGGCGTTAATGAATCCTCAACGGTGTGCAGCAACATCACGCAACGACGATGCACTGATTTATGATTCCTTGGACGCAATACTGTGGAAGACGTGCCGGCATCAGGTGCTCGGAGGTGACGGTGCTCCACGAACAGATGCAGGAGTATGAAAAAGAGCACTTAACGTGGATGAATGTACTACAGCAACGAGCCGGTACAGGCGCATTACTCTTACACACTTCCCTTGTGATAAACACTATCTACTGCCAAAACAACACCATCGTAAACAAACTACAAAGACTGGGTTTACTCCCTCATGGAAGCTCGTTGAACAGATCATAGTACTAAAACAGTGGTTTTGGAATATCTTTTTTGCACAAATGATTCGCGAACCCGCTCCAATGTTCCAATCTGAATCAAATAATTTGTGATGCACAAAGTTCCGAGCTAAATCAAACGTTTTGCGAATCCACACAGAAGTCCCCGATCTGAATCAAATGATTTGCAAACTCGCTCCGAAGCTCTGACCTAAGTCAAATGATTCGCAATCTGCAAATTATTCGATTCACATTGGGACTTGGGTGCAGGTTTGTGAATCTTTTGATTCAGATCAGGACTTCGCCAACCAGCTCCGAAGTTCCAATCTGAATCAAAAGGTTCGAACCCACTCTGAAGTTCCGGTCTAGAACAAATGATTTGCGGTCAGTGCCCCGTAGTCCCGATCTAATGATTTGCGATACAAGTTCCGAACTAAATCAAATGTTTTGCGAACCCGCACTGAAATCCCGATCTGAATCAAATGATTCGCAAACCTGCTCTGAAGTTCCAATCTAAATCAAATGATTTGTGATCCGTACTCCCGATTTGAATAATTCAGAAACCATTATTTCAGATCGGCAGCTTGGAGTCCGGATCGCAAATCATTTGATTCAGATCAGGACTTCGGTGCGGGTTCGCAAATCATTTGATTCAGATTAGGACTTTGCCAACCCACTCTGAAGTTCCAATCTGAATCAAAAGGTTCGAACCCATTCTGAAGTTTCGATCTAAATAAAATGATTTGTGATCCATGCTCCGTAGTCCCAATCTAATGATTCGCGATACAAGTTCTTATCTAAATCAGATGATTTGCGAATCCACTCCAAAGTCCTGATCTAAATCAAATGATTCACAATATGCGCTTTGAAGTGTCAATCAAAGGATTCACTGATTGGAGCTCTTCAAAACAGTGAATCATTTTGTGACGCAGTGGTTAACTGATTCAGAGTTTCGAAAAGCGCTGTTTCACCCATCACTGTGCGTGTTTGTTTTAAATCATTAACCGATGTCGAAATTCGAAAATGAAATGCTTTTTTGATCTGGTTTTTGCTAGTGAAACTGAATGATCAAAGTTACACGTTTGAATCAATTGGAGCGGTTACAACGTAAATAACTCACTCAATTGAATCGGTTTGTCTGTTCCTGACACTATCAGTACTACTACTGGCTTAGCTCGCTAGTTTTATGACATTAACTGAAATAAGCAGAAAAAAGTATGATGTTTACAAATGAAATACGTATTCAAACGTATTCAGGTGAGGTAACCGGTTTATTGCTAACTAGTGAAACACTTCATTAAAATGACGAGTTGCACTTCAATATACATATTAGATGGAAATATTGTGCATTATGATCGGGTTCGTAGCTTAATTCTCTATAAATAGTTTGACCACTGCAATTCAGTTGGTAACAGTTCAATATAGGAACAATAGGAATACCATTTAAGTGAATGTTAATTTTATCAGTATATATTGTAATAAATTACAGTTGCATTTGATTGTATTAGTCTATAAAGAGTGATAGTCAATGTAAAAAGAGCAAATGGGAGAAGCAGATGAAAAAACAGCATAGCAACATAAAATTTAAATCATCTTATAAATAAAAAAACTTTAAAGTGTAAATGTACTAAAGCAATGCGATTTGCAAAAATACGATTGCAAAGTTCACTTCTTACTAGCCACATAATGTCAACAAACAACATGGATAAAGGGTAGAACAGCAAAAATGACGAAAAAGCCAAAAATATAGCCAATTATTGCTCTCTCACTATAGTGCACACACCTGAAAACTGAATGATTAGATTTCAAACCAGCTGAAATCCTGTTAATCATATCTGTAATTAGTCACAGCACGTCTAAAATGTCACTGGAAGAGTGTTAGCCATGGACAGGAGCTTCATTCTTTTATGTGATTATTTGGCTTAAAGGGACAGTTCATCCAAAAATCCATCATTTACTTACCACGTTGTTGTTCTAAACACAAACAAATATATTTTGAAGAATGTTGGTAACCAAAGTTGGTGGTAGCCATATAAAGTGTTCTCTACTATGCAAGTCAATGGCTACCAGCAACTGTTTGTTTACCAACATTCTTCAAAGTATCTTCTTTTGTGTTCAACAGAAGAAATGAATTCATACAAGTTTGGAACAACGCGAAGGTAGGTAGACAATGACAGAATTTTCATTTTTGGGTGAAGTATTCTTTTAATGTACAGTCTTTCTTCAGAAATATGGCTTTTATTCTTTTGGCAGTAGGTAATGTTTAATTGAAAGTCCTTCTAGTGATTGTTTGAGTGCATTAATCCAGATTAAATGACCATAAACAGATAAATACACACAGACTGTAGCAGGAACATCAGAGACTGCTTCAACTGATCATCTGTCATCACATTTCCATTAAACTCCGGCAATCATGATACTCAGCTGAAGGTCATCGAACCCGTTTCTCAAGAGCGTCGGTGTTTAGCCAAGAAAGAGCCGGTGACACACAAAACACAAGCGTTCTTATTCCCCTTGATAACCGCCCACCTTTACTGCTAATGGAAAGCTAATGAAAGGATGCGTCTGTGATGGAAATGCACACAGTAAAATATCATTTTAAAGGCTGAAATTGTTGACGGCAAATAGCCATCTACTTGAGATCCATTGACGACGAGAACCAGCGACGTGTAATTTACTCGCAGGGCTCTTTGTGGAGTGGCTGACCGGACCTCCTCCGCTTTAATCAGAGCCGCTAAATGAGGAAGGCTAATTTCCTTCATCTCTTCAGAGGCGGCGTGTTGTTCAGACGCGCTTTGGAGCTGTTTACTCAGCAAATGAAATCGTAGCTTTAGCTGGCTGAGGTCAATAGTTTAGCAAAACACATTTAGTTCATCAAAGATGTGCAGTTCTCTGGAGTGTTTACTCGCTTTTATCTTCAATGGACATCGTAGCTTTATCTCTGAGTACATTTTGCATGTGGTCAATACAAAGTAAAAAAAAAAAAAAAAAGAAAAAAAGGCAGCAGCATTATTCACACAGAAATTATAATTATTTTCATTTACTCATCCTCATGTCAAAAGGAGATGTATGTCTAATGCTTTCAAGGTCCAAAATTAAAAAAAAATTAAATAAATAAAAAATATAGATAGATAACAGTATTAGGCTACACTACCGTCTCTTTTGCCCACCAAGGATGCATTTATTTGATCAAGATGCACTCTGAAAAAAATAAATAAAAATGGTGCCATATAGCGCTAAAAGTGGTTCTTGGCTTGTAATCATAGGGGAACCACTTTTGGTGCTGTATAGCACCATATCTTTAAAGGTGTTATACAGCACCTTTGTCAAATGGTGCTATGTAGAACCATAAGAGGTGCCATATTGCATTGTATTTCTTCAACAAAAAGTGGTGCTAAACAGCACCAACAGTGGTTCTTTGGCTTGTAAAGAACCTTTAAAGGGGCTTAACAGGTTCTTTACGGCAGTGGTGCTATATAGCACCTTAATCACCCCAAAGAACCACTGAAGAACCATACAGGAGCTTAACAGGTTCTGTATACGGTAGCGGTGCTATATAGCTCCTCAGTCATGCCAAAGAACCGGTGAAGAACCACTGAAGCACCAAGGTTTGGTGCTATACAGCACCAAAAGTGGTTCCCCTATTATTACGAGCCAAAGAAACACTTTTAGTGCTATATAGCACCCCTTTTTTTTTTTTTTTTTTTTAAGAGTGTACAGTACAGTAAATAAAAAAATACTGTTTTCTATTTGAATATTTTTTTTAAATTTCTGTGATGCAAAGCTGAAAATATTACCCCAGTCTTCAGTGTCACATGATCCTTCAGAAATCATTCTAATATGCCGATTTGCTGCTCAAGACACATTTCTGATTATTATCAATGTTGAAAACTGTTGTTGTGCTGTTTCATATTTCTCTGGAAACCGTGATACATTTTCTTTCAGGATTCTATGATGAATAGAAAGTTCAAATAAACAGCATTTATTTGAAATAGAAAATTTATGTAAAATTTCTTTCCTGTCAGTTTTGTGCTTGGGGTTAGCAGTAAAAAGTATCAAATTATTAATGACCGCAAACATTTAAACTGTAACTGTGTGTGTGTGTATGTGTAAACAATAGTTAAAGATAAAATTAAACAGTTATGAAGAAAGTTTATGAACATTTTAAAAATACTAAGCTAAAATAGTAAGTTATGAGAACCCCAGGACAAAAACAGTCTCATAACACGGTATGTTCATTTTCTCTGTGGTAAACCAGGTAAGAAGAATATTGTTAATAATTGTGTGTGGGCAGAATTCTGCCTCCAGGACCAGAGCTCATGTTGAGATGAGAGGAAGTCTGTGGATCATCAATGCTGGGGATCGACAAACACTGACAAAACGCTCTTAAATAAATAATGAACAGGAGGCAATGTTCCCATTAACATCTCAAACGCAAACCTGCTATAACTGAAACAAAATAATAGAAATCTTTACATTGTAATAAAACATTACTTAGAAAACAAGAGACATACACACACACACACATTTAATTTTAAGTCATTAAAAAATTCTAATAAAAATACAATAAAAATAACATATTTAAAAATACTTGTAAAATATTATTTTATTTTATTTTTTTTAAATGGGGGGGGGGAGGGGATTACCATCAGATGTTTCAGTAGGAAACCTACATTTTTTTTTTTTTTTTTTTTTTTCCTTAAAATTAATCCCATTGTATTCCTTATTTGTCACTTTGGGTAAAACTATTTCATTTAAAAATAATAATAATAATAATAATAAACATCATAAAAACATTACAAAAATATTTTACTTTAATGGAAAACATCATAAGCCAAAGTATCCCCCATTTGAAAATCAGTTTGGGTAATAAAGTTTGCTGAATTAAATGACTCTGTCCACACAATGTTAAGCCATCAGAACAAAAACAATGCTTTTGTAGAGGTGGCATTGCACCAAGAGAAAATGACTCTACGAGGGAGGTAAAATATCAAAACCTTTTCAGTTTGTACCTGTTCTTAACACTGTCATGATCTGTTCTAGAAGTTTAATGTGAATCCGTCAATCCACATCAGAACACAACAACACGCCTCCCAAACAAAGACGCATAAAGAGCGAGTTTGAAGCGTGGCGAACATACCCACAGGATATGAGAACCAGGAACGGTGGCCTAGTTTATTTAAATGCCAGAAGGGGTTGGGTAACTGATTTTGATGGATGGGATGGCGATATATTATCTAAAGGAGGGGCCCGGCGGCTCGTGGCAAGAGACGGAGGTAGACAGGTGCAGAGGCTGGAAGATGCCGCGTGCGTTTACAGATCCTGCCAGAACAGAGTCACACGGCTCAGCTTTTTTAATGCCATTTAGACAGCAGGCTGTTGGAGAAGGAGGGAGGGAGGGAGGGAGGGAGGGAGGCTGCTACAACAGCACAGAGGAAATGAACTGTTCCACATCAGTAAATATTGGAAGGGAACATTTGGAGAATGCCAAAAGACGGCACAAAGCCAACGGCACATTTTTATTCATGCCGCGTGAAGGCTTAAGGGCATAAGCCAATATAATACATCTGCGATGATGATAAGACCGTCCTACATTATCATAATAATCAAAACTTTTATTATTATCGGATAGGCGGTGGAGGAGGAATTCACTTTCACCTCTAATGTTCTGAAAGGTGCGTCATGCACTGGTGAAAGTCAATCCCAATTTACTGCGGCAAAAATATTCAACACGTTTTTATTCTCTGAATACAACGTGAGCGATGTTTAGCCGTGCAAAACTTGCTACCACCATGCTGGGTTGTTATGGATGGTTGCCAGGTGGGTATGGTGATAGTTTGGTCTCTAGATATAGCCATATTCAATTCTACACATTTCATTTTTCTAAATGAAATGTGATTTTAGCTGTGCAGAACAAACTGCTACCATCTTGGGGTATTATGGACACCATGCTGGGTTGTTATGGATGGTTGCCAGGTGAAAAGAGTGCCCTGTGATATTTTGGTTTCTAGATATGGCCTTATTAAATTCTATATGTCATTTTTCTGAATAAAATGTGATGCAAAACTCACGCCAACATCCTGGGGTGTTTTGGATGGTTTCCAGGGTGTTGCCATGTAGTTGCTAAGGTGTTCTGAGTGGTTGCTAGGTTTGTAATTTTGGTTCCATGTGACATTTTGGTTAATAGATGCTGCCTTATTCAGTTCTACATGTTAATATTTTCAGAATACATGATTTTTAGCCATTCAGAACTCACCACCACTATTCCAGGGTTTTGCTATGTGGTTGCTAAGGTGTTCTGAGTGGTTGCTAGGTGTGAATCACATGAAAAGTATCCACCGTGATACTTTGGTCTCTAGATATGGCTTATTTTATATTACACGTTTACATTTTCTGAATAAGTGATTTTTTTGCCATGCAAAACTCACTGACACCATGCTGGGCTGTTATGGATAGTTGCTAAGGTGTTGCTAGGTATTTATTGCCTGAAGTTATTTCACTATGATATTTTAGTCTCTAGATATTGCCTTATTCAATTCTACATGTTTACAGTTTCTGAATAAAAGGATTTTTGCTTGTGCAAAATTCACTAACCATGTAAGGGTGTTATGAATGGTTGTCAAAGTGTTGCTATGTGGTTTCTAAGAGTGTATTACCTGAAAAGAGTTCAATGTGATATTTTGCATTCTAAATTTGGCCTTATTCATCATGAACAGTTGCTCTAGATATGCCCTAATTCAATTTTTATATTTTTTTAAAATAAAATGTGTGTAATGCCGTGAATGGATGCCAGGGTGTTGCTAGGCGGTTGCTTGATGTTTATCACCTGAAATTAGTCCACTATGATATTTTAGTCTCTAGATATGGCCTTATTCAATTCTCTGTGATTACATTTTCTGAACAGAACATGATTTTTACCCATGCAGAACTCACCGACACTATGCTGGGTGTTGTAAATGGTTAATTGCCAAGGTGTTGCTATTTGGTTTACTGCCTGAAAACAGTCCTCCTTGATATTTTGGTTTATAAATATGGCCTTATTCAATTCTACAACTTTCATTTCTTGAACAACGCCTGGGCGATGTTTAGCCATGGAAAACTCACTGCCACCATGCTGGGGTGTTATGGTGGTTGCCAGGGTGTTGCTAAGGTGGATTCTAGGTGTGAAATGAAATGACCTGAAATGAGTCCAGTGATATTCTGGTCTCTAGATGTGGCCTTACTCAACATGCATCTGTGGGTTTTATTATCAAGCAGATGAAATCGTACTTAACAGCTCACCTTGATTCCCAACACTTAATAGTCAAAATAAACAAGAGACCAGTAATTCTTTCATTACGAATGTACATTGTATTTTGCATACATATTATTGTTCTAATTAATGACGAAACACAATCATTAATTCAAACAATAAGAGCTTGTGTTTTGTACATAACATTTCTTCAACATACTATATATACATTTTGTCTAGAAACAGTCTGTTGACATGTAAAGGTTCTAAAATAAACTTTAGTTACTTTCGTGAACAGAGAATTGTCCTCCCTGTTGGACAGCGTGTCCCGCTGTCTTCACTGTTTGGCGGTTTGGCAATGCAGAGGAAATGAAGGCAAACACTTCCTGTTCTCTCTCTGAGTCTCAGATGTTTTGTGCTTTGGCTGCGTGCAAGAAAAGAGTAAAACGGTCCAAAGAAAAGAAAAGAAATTCAAGCTACAAATGTCATTTCAGTCCAGTTCGAGGTGCTCAAGCCCACCTTCTGCTTCCGGTTCAAGATTAAAGGTCTTATGGTGGATGGAGTCAGAAAGAGCAGAGACTTAAATGCCATCAATTCCTGTAAAAGGAAGGTCTTCACACATCTCACATAATTATACTCTTCTGTGTTTGATTCATATCTTATAATAAACCTACCAGATGTCAAGTTAAACTTGTGCAGATGTGAGTTATAATCAGGCTCAGACAAAATCTGCATCACAGTTTTTAAAGTCAACTTATGCTTGATTTTATCTATCACAAATTGATGGGATGGTGAACAACAGAGGCAGGTGGTTGAAGGAGAGGACTTGTTTGCAGTGAATATATCTTGCACTGAGTTTCATTTTCTTTCCCAGTTGCCTTTTGTTTTTTTCTTGTTTTAAGCATAAACCTCACTAAATGAAGTTGGATTTTAGCTTAAAGCAGGATAAAACTGCTTTCCAATGGGGAAGGAAACTAAACTTAATAAAAAAAAAATAAATAAATAAATAAATAAAAAAATCTCTGAAAATAAGTTCTAATATCTTGTTTTTTATTGAAAAACAAGATAACATCACCCAATTTGATAAGTTATTCCAGTTTGCTAAAACTGGTTACAAAGCTAATTTTGTTGCTTCTCTAGAATAATGAGCAACAGTGAATCATTCACTATAAAAAATAAACAGGATCTATTTTGATTTCATGTTGACTTCCAAAAAACACATTCTGTCCAGACCTGATTATAATTGACCCCTCGCCAGTCCTACCTTGGCAACTGTTGCCGTGTACCATATTATCACACAAGCACTTGCTCCTTTCTAATGTAAGTCTATAGAGGATCTGTGTGTCTGAATAATTTTAAATGCATTTTTCAAATCTTTAAATAAACCTTGTGTAATAAATTAAACTGTCGCCCTCGTTCCCAAATTAACATGTAAAATGTCAGCCAGAATTGCCAAAAATATCTTAAGTTTTTAATTAGCATTTTTGACTTGTTTAAAAGTCACATCTAAAAATATGTTAAATCCTGTACAAGATAAATCTATTTGAGAAGCAACGCTGCATAAGGTATTGCATAATATATGGTTTTCATAGATTCTATCTTTAATATATGAGTATTCTGTCTTACTTCACTGGCAGATTTTTCCATTTGTTTTTAACTTGTTTATACTTAAAAACAAGTGAAAAAATATGCAGTGCATTAAGACAAAATACACTCGCATTAAAGATGCATCTCTAAAAACAAGTGCTAATAACTTATGCAGTGTTGCTTCTCTAGTAAATTTATTTGGTTTCAAAGATTTTTAGATATTTTAACTGGAAAACAAGATTTATTTATTAAATAAATACATAATTTATTTATTAGTATTTTTTCTTGTTTTCTAATACAAACATCCTTAAGATTTACAGTAGATTCAAAATGTTAAGTCTTGTTTTCTGAAAAAAAAAAAAAGTATTAAATTTAAGTGAGTTTTTGATTGAAACAAGAAGGAATATCTGCCAGTGAGGTAAGAAAAATAATCTTGTTTTCCCTTTTAATTGAGTTTGTTTTTCTGACAGATAATTTTTCCTGTTTTAATTTTGATAAATTTTTCAGAAAACAAGAATTAAGTCATTTTCCTGGCAAAGTAAATGTATCTTGAATTAAAATGTTTAGATGCCTGTACTGGAAAACAAGGCAAAATACTTACTAAGAACATTTTTTTTTTTTTTTTGCAGTGCATGTCATTTTCTGTGTATATTAATTCAGATGATATAGTATCTGTGGTAGTAACTACCTGTGTTCACTTACACTAATGTGATCAAGCTGTGATTGCTTTTCTCTTTTCAGTGACTGCGAGAAGCATTTGGCAGTCTCTGTTCACAGTCTCTGCCATTTTTAATCACGTTACTGCAATTTATCAGTTTCGGATCCAAAACGGCAGATAAAAGATCCTCTGCAATGTCACGCTTCATTCCAGCCCACGTACGAATAACATCCAACCCATTTTACCACTTCACGAGCTCATTTTACTAACAATTGCACTGAAATCTGCAGGGACGTGCTTGTCTGAGTGAGCAACAGTAACTAAGGAAGGCGGAGCTTATGGAAGCGGTCACATGAGGTTTCAGTGCTTGTTCGACAACTTCGTCTCCCCTACGTTATTAAAAAGTGCTTTCAGACAGAAATGATGAAATAGTGATACGACTGACTGAACCATCACATGGATTACTGAAACCAGACACTGTGATTTTACAGTATTGCTCAAAGAAAGAAGAATGAAAGTTATGCAAACATTAAAAAGGTGGCAATGCAAAAACCTAGTGAATTCTTTAAACGAAGATAAAAAGGAATTGTGTAAAAAAAGTTCAATCCGAATGGCCACAGAGCATTAAGGCTAGAGCCACGACACACATCAATAACAGCTCTGTCAGGTGCGCTATATTACACGAAGGCCCGTTTGCACCCGGCAGAAAAGATTAGCTTCTACATTCCGAGTGGGTGTCAGAAAGTGAGCGAGGCTTCGGTATCAGCACTGCTAATCCTGGCCGTGTTGTGAAGGTGGGTGTCCGGTGTGCAGGAGACGGTGGAGTCGTGTTCGTCTGTGTCAGCGTCAGCCGCTCTGAATGTACTTCTTAATAACCACGCAGCCGTGTCTGAAGAGTGGGCAGGGCATGCTCTGCTGCAGCGTCCACACGTTCGCACAGGGGTCAAAGGCCTCCATGGTTCCCAGCGCTGGACCCTCGCTGCTCACGATGCCGCCAGTCACGTAGATCTTCCCGTCCAGGACCACCGCACTGGAAAATACATTATTTCAGAACTGGTTTAGTTTCTTTTCTTTTTTTTTTTAAATACTGATTTTCACTTTCTGACAAACAAGAACATACACCAGAACCACCTAGAACATAAAAACAAAACAAAAAATAAAACAGATTTAAAAATAAACAAATTAAATGAATAATAATAATAAAAAAACAAAAAGATAAATTAATTTAAAAAAAAAAAAGTTTCCACTGAAAATGATAATTAAAACATAAGAATGATAAAATAATTTAAAAATATAATAAAAAAGATAACAAAAGAGTTGAAAAAAAATAAAACAAAGAAAGTTATATAAAGTACAGTAACAATAATAACAAATCAGCCTATAAATTCATATACAGTGGTAAATCCATAAAAATAAATAAACATGAACTGAAATTAAATTAAATAATATCAAAAACCTTCAAATTATTTGATTTCAACTAGTTGCCAAGGCAACATTTCTCATTTTTGTTTAGTTTAATTTGAAGTACTAAAATAACTAAAATCAAATAAACTGAAACTAATGAATAAAATATATTACAAACAGACATTAAAAAAATTGACAAAAATGACAAAAACAAAATTACTAAACCTTTAACTAAAGCGAAATCAGAAAATCTAATAAAATCTAATTAAAACATGAACAAAAACTCAAACAGTTTATGGATGATAAACTGTCTACACTGGAGTAGACATTTATACACTGTAAGCTAACCCAAAACTGCTAGAACATATATTTTCTAAAGCTGAGGGGTAAAAGTCTTGGCCTTTCATGTTTATCTTAATGTGAAACCTTGTTCGCTGGTTCAGTTTCTGATGTGGATAGAACAAAGTACTAAAATGTTCTCGCAGTGTCTAAGTTGTGAATTGGCACCACCATGCAGTTCTCTCAGATTCCCACCCCTTGTTATTTGAGAAAAAACATTCTGGAACATACGTAAGTGTAATGATAAAGATTATGTTCCTATTTGCCGTCTTACATAAAGGCTCGGTATTGTCAAACTGATGGATGAGATGAATCATCTACCTCCTAATCTTTTCTTTGGGCCGTATTCATTTCAAGCCGTTGACAGGTTTCAAAATGTTAATGTGGAAACTCATGCGAGTGTGACTGTAACTGACGTGTCGTTTTGGGAAAACATATTTGTATCGCATATACACAGCGGAAGTGTAAAAGGTGCCTGTGTGTATTTTGGGGGGACGTGATGCACTAGCGATTGTTCGGCGGCTCGTTCGTGCTTCATCTGCTGCTGAGCTAATTACTGCCTCTGCTGCGAATACCAATCAGCAGTGAAAGCAAATCGGGCCCAAAGCACGACCCTGGGGGACACCGAATAAAGTCTTAGGAGCAAGCAGGGGAGGCTTTGTGTAAACTGGAACACATCGCTTTGACAATGTGCTTTTCTCAGCTTGATCCATCTGCATTCACTTGATGATGGTTGTTAATGCTCATTTTGTTCATTACCATTACGTAATGGTAGCAGTTATGGGGTGAGAATTGCATTTTTTGGGTTATTTGAAAGCGACTGCAGCAAATTTAAATGAATATGTTGCTGAGTGAATAACGACAATAACAATAAAGTTAACTCAGTCAAAGCACTAAAACCTAAAAACAAATGTGTTTTAGACAGCTGGAGCTGGAGCCTGTGGTGTACTATATATCACACGATTAAGAGGCTATAAAACAAGCTTTAGGTACGCTTTTTGACTAAAGCCTCTAAAAGAGTCTAATCTTGACAATAAATGTTTGTTCTGGAAAAAAATGAGAGTTGGATTCAGATGAAGTAGCCTCAAGAAGAGGTATATTTCATGTCTATAATGCAATCTAAAATGAGCAACAACATATTTCCCTGTTTATGGGACCTTTTGAGTCATAATTACTAAGAAATTAAGTGAAACTACATAAAAAAAAAAAAAACCCATGTTAGAACAACAGAATCCCCTAAATGTTAGTCAAACACAGTGGTGTGAATACAGAACTATAAAATTTAACAATATTGCTGAAATATTTAGGGTTTGTGAGTTTCCAGCATGAATTGCACCATTAATAATTGATGCAGTAACTGTTATAGGATAATCATTTTGCTTTTTTGTTTTGTTTTGTCATTACTGTTATATCTTTTGTGTTATTTCTCATCTTTTATGATTGTCACCATTCTTTGTGTTTCGACTTAATGATGAAGTCTATTATTTACATACAGCTTTTTAAAATTACGTGTCAAATATCCTTGATTTGTAAGCATAGCTGACCTTACATATTAAGTGTATTAAATAACTACACACACACACACACACACACATGTTCGTTTTTGTGAAAAGTGGGGACATCCCATAGGCGTAATGGTTTTTATACTGTCCTTACTGTATGTGCTATTGCCCTACACCAACCCTACACCTAAACCTACCCCTTACAGGAGACTGTGCATTTCATCTTTCCCCCCAAAAAAACTCATTCTGAGTGATTTATAAGCGTTTTGAAAAGTGGGGACATGGGTCAATGTCCTGAGATGTCACCTTCACCTTGTAATACCTGTCATACCTTTGTCATTATACAAATCTATGTCCTGACTTTTCACAAAAACGCGTACACACACACACACACACACACACACACACACACACACACACACACACACACACACACACACACACACACACACACACACACACACACACACACACACATATATACATTGTACATACACTACCAAAATGACAGATCAATTTATTGTCTTTCTACTTGAAAATGTGCTGAATAAGAAATCAAGAAATTTGGTTTGCTGAACCAGTAAATTAGTCACGTAGTTGGCATGACTAATTTATTGGCTGAATTTGACATTTTTTAGTGATGGGAGAAACTAAGCTTTTTGAAGCTGAAATTGAACCAGATGCTTTGTAAATGATTCACTGTTTCAAAGCACTCGAAATGCCACAGGCTGGCAGCAAATACCTGTGAAATGATTTAAATGCAATGAAAACTCAGCCCAAACATGTATAATAACACCTTTTACTAACTAATTGCAAATGTTTTCATAAAAGCATAATCTATATAATGCAGTCTTCAAATAATTAAATATCATAAAGTCTGAAGGTTTTGTAAAATATGTAAAACCGAGTTGTGTGTGTTGTTAGGCAAGGCTTAGCAATGCATTAGTACTAAGATTCAGTAAACTTATTAAAAATTAATCTAAATGAAGTGAATGAACAAATTCAAACTGACAAAAAGTAGCGTTACTTAGGAAAACAGTTGAGAAAACCTAAAAATCACAATGCATCAGGTTGCAAAAGTTTAATGCACAAGAAGTACGATAAATAGTAATACTGAAGCACCGTTAACAAGGGTATATTTGTGCAGTAAACCTCTTTTCAAAGAGCCATGAATGCACAAGACTAGTTTCAGTAGCCATGAGTAACTAGCTCTCTGACAGCTGCGAAAGCTCTCCACCCAGACGTCTCCATGGACAGGTGGTGCTGTGTATGCTGGTCTTACCTGCAGAACTGTCTGGAGTGGTTCATGTTGGGCCCTGCTTTGATGTTTCCCTTCTCAGGGTCGTAGATGGTGGTGGCTCTGGCATACGCTCCTCCCAGGATGAAGATATAGCCATTCAGAGTCACAGCAGGGGCGTATTTGTTATCTGAACAATGGGAGGATAAAACACAAGTCACCAATTTTGGGGTTTAAAGGTGAAAAGCCTAAAGGAAACCCATTTTTACCCATTTTAAAATCTGTTTCATGTCCATAAGTGAATACACTGCATTTTGGATCACAAGCTTGCATGCAAGAAGTGGCTAGAAGCAGCTGATGAAAGATTTTGATGTTTTTTATCCTCAGGAATAATGTGCACGGATGAATCATTCAGAGTAAGACCAGGAACACGTATTAAAGTAAATAAGGTCAATTGGTTTCATGTTGACTTCAGATGAATGTCTTGTTAAAGGCATCGCACCTCATCAAATAAACAACATTGCAAAACCCATTGTGCAGCAGACGTAAACAGTAAGCATATTACATTTTATTTATTGACAACAGCTTATTAATTTCAACAAAATATGAGTCTAACAGTAACAGCTGAGGTCATTGTGTCGACTGTCCAATTGTAAATCAATAGCCCTGTTCTAGCACATTATGTTGGCATGAATGCGGTTAACTTCTTTGATTCGAGTAATCAAGCAGGAGAAAACACATAAATAATTGATGAGTGGCAAATAATTGAATTGAATTCACATTCAACCCAGCAGCTGTGACTTCAACCTCAGCCGCTGAAGAGAGACGCGAGAACATTGAGCTAATTAAATCTTGAAGTGAGACCTCCCGGGAAGAACAGATATTACGGATAATGTAAAAACAGAGTAAAGAGGAGGAAAGGTTTACAAATAATGGTCAAAAATAGAAGCGTGCATGCAGTCCATGTGCAATGGGCAATACGGAACGCTAAACAAGGGAAATATTTGATCTCACTTAATCTATCAAATCTAAGTGGTGCTCTAAGAACAAGATAAACAGAAGGAGATCACTACAGTCCAAGAGTAAATCTCACAAAACCTGTTAAGAACCAGGTAATATTTCACCCCACAGCAAAATAATACATTTTAAAATAATAATGCTAACACTACTACTGTGTGTGAATTTGGCCTTCTTTGGCTTAAAATGAAATTCTTTATACTGTGACATTATCTGTGTGATAATAAACACAAAAAAGTATGAATTAATTAATGCATAATTAATTTGGTTAATATTTAAATATTTAAAATTTGCTTAATCTCCAACTATAATTATTATTGCATTATTGTAATGCAAAAAATATATTATTTAAATTTAAATTTCTGCATTATTTAAAGGAATGTTTAAATAACACAGAAAAAAAATCTTTACATTGTGACATTACTTGCATGATAATAAATAAATGCAAATAAAAAAAAACTTTTTTTTGTAATTCAGAAATAAGAAATATTATAAACCGTAAGTTTCTGTATTGTTTAGAGGAATGTCCTTAAATCAACACAGAAAATGAAATTAATAAAATGAGATTATTTACACAAAATTTAATAAATAAATAAAGTTTTCATTATTGTAAAGCACAAAAAATAATATATTTATTGAATTAAATTAAGTAATTTCTGTACTGGTTAAAGGAATGTGCTGGGTTCAGTGCATTTCCAGCTCAGTAGAAAGGGTTTGTGGACTATATGTCAATTACCAAAGAAAATTGTTTTGATTCGTCCATAATAAATAAATAAATAAATAAATAATCTGTTATTTTGTAATAAACTCTTGTGTGTTGAAATGTGGTCTAGAGATGTTTTCATGAGATTCAACTTCTACCTTTCTAGAGTTGTTTTCTGAACTTTTAGAGTTTCTCGATTGAATCTCCTTTTGGCATCAGTTCTCCGCCTGACCGCACATGTTTGAGGATGACTTTCAGCGCCCCCTATCATACCGCGTGTGTCTGCTGTCTCCTGCTGGGCACTGAAGTGTCAATCTGCCATCCTCGCTCATGTGGCACAACTACTAAATGGGGCTCTTGAAGGAATATCTCACACACACAGCGGCAGCCTTTTACAGTTAAACAAAGTTTCACACTTCCACAAATGTGGCTAAAACACCAAAGACCTTCATCTCCCCGATGCGTTTCATGGCCACGGGCGGCTCTTCTCCACGGTCACTTTATTTACATGTTAAACACAAAACACAATACAGTGCAGTGTGAGCGCGAGCTTGTCCCACAGCGTTTTCTGGCCTGTCAAACACAGCGGGAGGAAGGTGTTGTCATTCACAGACGGCGAAGCTGACAATGCCATTCCCTGCCGATAAGACGCACAGAGATGAATAATTGCAAACGGGAATATCAAGCAGATCGCTGACTGTCAACGGAGAGACCAACCTCTTACAGCTGACTGACCAAATCAAGCTTCTCCAATTAATTTGGTCTAATTCTCTGGTTAAAAGATCTAAAAATCATTTAAAACAATGCATTTATTTCAGAAGCGACAGTGCTTAAGATGTTTAACACATCTTTAACACAAGTGCATTCATGCATTCTCACATTTTGAGGTATAAAAGTTAAAAACTAGTGTTAAAAATCTGCAAGTCCACGTTTTAAAAAAAACGTTTGATGTCGGTAAGATTTTAATTTATTTAAAAAGAAGTCTCTTCTGCTCACTAAGGCTGCATTTATTTGACCAAAAAACACAGTAAAATGATGAATATTGTGAAATATTTTTACAATTTAAATATATTGTAAAGTGTCATTTATTTCTGTGACGTCATGCTGTATTTTCAGCATCATTACTCCAGTCTTCAGTGTCACAGAATCCTTTAGAAATCATTCTAATATGCTGATTTGCTGCTCAAAAACATTTCTTAATATTATCAATGTTGAAAACAGTTGTGCTGCTTCATATTTCTTTGGAAATTGTGATTTTTTTTTTAAATTTTATTATTTGAACAAATAAAGTTCAATATAACAGCATTTATTTGAAACGGAAATCTTGTTTCATTATAAATGTCTTTACTGTCACATTTGATTCATATAAATCAATATAAACATATATTGTGATCGGTCAACCTTCATGTTACCTCCCCACATATTCAGCCGCTAGTCTTTACTGTCCTACGCTGCAATTACACAGCTATTTTATTATGCTACACAGTCATTTTAGTTTCTTTATTACTGTTGACTGTTTCCATGACTTTATCGATCGAGTCGGAAGTCAAATAACAAGACAACGAAGACTGAGGTGCTTTGTATTTGAGCCTTTGCTTGTTCTTACACAAACACGGCTGCAATAAACATATGATCCCTGGGCCACAATGTCCACAGCCACATCAGAATCAATAAGTGCCTCACGGTTCATAGCAACATCAAAATCAATAAGCGCCCAGGCTGAGATGACGTTACCGGCTGAAAGCCTCAAGAGTTCATTATCCGCCGGCGCAGGAATACCTGCAACACTTGACATCTCCGACGACCTTTCCAGCTCGCTCAAGCCCTTCACAATAATCCAAATATCATGTTCCTTCTCACATGCGGCTGGCCTTTGGAGATGATGTCAGCCGCCGGCTCTGAACTTTGAGTCACCGGCTCTAAACGCTGATAGTCTACACAGTCGTACGTGTTTGACCCCGTGCGACTCCATGCGTGTGAGTGAACGTCTGCCGTTGGAAGCGCTCATATCTCACCCTCTCATTTCACTATCTGAAGCTTCTGAAGGAGTCTCATGTGACATTATTCACATTTGGTTGGTTTTGTTCCATGCAAACATCAACACTGGCTGGAGGAAGAGTTCAATCCACAAAAATGACAACTCTATCATTATTTACTCACTCTCGTGTCGCTCTGAACCCGTATGCTGTTATTACTTCTGTGGAACTAAAAAGGAGAATCTTTACACGGATCATAGTGTGACGTCTTTCCAGCTCAGAGAAGAACAAGAAAACAGCAAAAACACCATGAAAGTAGTCCAATGTGACTCATGAGAATGGGTGAAAACGATACCTTTTTGGTTTGTTTCTATGGCTATTTACATGGCAAAAACATAATACAGTATATACACAATACCTACTGTATATACAAGAAAAAAAAAATTTATTAAGATGTTTAAGATTAATTTGTAACAAAAAATTAATTTTACAAATTTTATTAAGGGTAACAATGGAATATTACAATCCAATAAATATCATAGTGCCATCCTTCCAGCTTAAAAAAACAACAAGAAAACAGCAAAACACACCATAAAAGTAGTCCATATGACTCATGAGCTATATAAAGTCTTCTAAACTCACCGAGAGAAGCAGGAATAGGGAAAATCATCAGAAAATAACAACTTGTTTGTTTGTTTCCATGGCTATTTTCATAGTGAAAACAAGGCTGCAGTATAATAACAGATATACATAGAATAACAACTAAAGCAAAGTCTTTACAAGATGTTTACGATTTATTTTAAATGAAAAGTCTGAAACTAAATCTGGACAAACTATTTTCAAGGGTGTTAATGAACAGTTGTTTTAATATCATTGTGATGTTATTATAGTTTGTATTAATGTTTGTTTGGTTTTATTAATATTAGTTTTTTTATTAATGCTAATTTGTTTATTAATGTTAAAAGTTTTATTAATATTTGGTTTTATTAATATTTGTTTTTTTATCTTAACTTTTGTTTTTATTTTTAGATTGGATAAAGTTTTAGTAATTTAGTTACAAATAGGTATTTAAATAAATAAATAAATAAATAAATAAATAATAATAATAATTACTTTGTACATCAAGTTCACTTAATTTCAATTAACCTTACAGTTGACTATAATATATTAAAAAAAATAAAAAAAATAATATATATATATATATATATATATATATATATATATATATATATATATATATATATATATATATATATATATATATATATATATATATATTTTTTTTTTTAATTTATTTTATTTATTTATTTATTTATTTTTTTCATCCAACAAAATATATGCCTCAAATAAATTCAATTTGAGTCTGTTCCTCACACTACACATAATATGGCTTCAGAAGACAGGAGTTGCGTTGACTTTATAATGATGTCTCAGAAGTTTTGTGAAACAGAAGAGCAGAATGTCTTCTTTTATGGATTGTAGAAAGGGCAAAAATACACCATTAAAGTAAGAACTTTTCATGAATCGCATGAAACATTAAACAGAATTTCTCTGCACGCTTTTACCTACAGTGCAGATAAAAAGCAGGGCAAAATCAAATGTAAGACTTTAAGACATGCACAAACTAATACCTTTAGTCCATACAGAATAAACCCTTAATCACAAAATAAAATCAAGTATCATATTCATATTCAACAAGGACTTAATACTGTTTATCAAACAAAAAAATAGGGGAAGAGCAAGTTTAAAATATATGTGCAGAAATTGGTATGTACTAATATATGAATACATACAAATGAACCTATATTGGGTGTTTACAGATACAAAAATAATCAGATTAAAAGAAAGTTAATAGATTGTGCTGTTGCTAGTAAAATATATGCACTGACCCTTATTTTATTTAATTTTTTTACTCTTTCCTTTGCTTTTAATGGTCTGGTGCTGTTCAGTCATTCTGAATTTTATTTTTATATTTATTTTATTTTTATTTTTTTTTTACGTCATGAGAATGGTATGAAACTTGGTAAAAAAAACAATCTTACTGAAAGCTCATTTTTTGATATATTGTTTAGATTTATGGCTTTGATTTTCTCGCAGCTTTAGAGTAAAACATGTTTTGGAAATTATACATTTCATATAATAAAAAAAAAATTAAATAATTTTTAAACTTTTTAGATTTTTTGCAATAATCTGCCAAGTGTCTTTAAAAAGATATTAAATATAAGTCTGTGTTCCAAAGCATTGAAGGTTTGAGAATTTAAGCTGGAAACTTCATTTTCAGGTCAATGATGAAAAAGTGCTGAACAGGTAATAAAATGCATCACAAGTACTCCATAAATATAATTTAGGACCATAAAATCCCTTAAAAATACCCAGAGGGTTAATTATAAACAAGCCCTAAATGCACTAGGAGTCTTATTTTGCCTCTGCTGTACTACTCCAAGCTGCTCATTTAAAAAAAATGAAGCATGCGATTTTTTACAACCATCTACTCCAGACTACAATATAAAAGTAAACAGCTATCCATTTGGCATAAATTCACTGTATTCACTGACTGTAAAGTGCTCTGAAACGCAGAGTATAATGCTATGCAGCGCTTACATTTATTTAATGAAATCACATCCTTTTGAAGTTTAAAAATAGCTCTTAAAATCATAATTAAGTCTTTTGTTATACTATTTAAATGCCATTCAAAATGGATAAAACAGAATGTAAACCCTTTTAAAACCCTGCCGGGACCCAGACAAACCATTAACATCTAAAAATGGACATAGATGCACCTCGTGATGAATTCTAGAGGAGAAGCATTATGTGTGACTCAGAAGTGTAAAGAATATGAGTTGTTCGTAAGTGTGAACGATTGTCTGTCAGGTGGCAGATCAGCCAAAAATGAGGCACAGAGGACAATAGCTGGGAAACTGTTGAAGAAATGCATAACAAGAAACTAGTTACTAGATAAGGTTGAGTTTTCATTATCTGTGCACTTCATGTTTGCAGAGACAGTATACAGTGCTGCTCCGTTCACACTGACAACCGCTGGAGGATGCTGAAAATCTCATTAAAACAAACGACTTCTGGTCAATTTGTTGCTGTAAAACGCCGTCGCCGTCAAAGGACTCGCCGGGCCGCTTTGCTAAAGAACACACGCGCCCATTAGCTGAACCAAAAATACTCTTTTAGAGATTTCAGACTAACCCCATTCAAGCAGATACAAGCTGTTCATGCATGACTAGAAAATAAACGCCCACAGGCTTCACCAAGACTGCTATGAACTGATTCGCTTTAAAAGAGCCTTGATTATTCATGAACTATCTGATGCATGAGCTTTACAAACCTTGCTGAATTATATAAGAGTTTGCAGTTTAAAGAACAGCAATAAGCAGCTGTAACTAGCAAAATGTATGTTTTAAACAATATTTTGTCTTTCCTATGCTTTTCAATATAAACGAAACCAAAACACAGGAGGTACTCTTATTTTGAAATCTCTTTGTTTTACAGTAGTTAGTTAGTTAGTTAGTTATAAAGCACATTTAAAAACAACCTAAAGGTTGACCAAAGTTCTGTACGAAACATTAGAAACATTCCATAAAATAAAGAATTACAATCAACAAAGCAAAATACATACCGTAGAAATCCATATGTTGTTAAGATTTAAGCTTAGATTTAAACATGGAAAGAGTAGATACCATTCGAATTGACAGTGGTAAGCTGTTCCATAGTTTAGGGCCAACAATTGCAAAGGCTCTGTCCCCTCTATGTTTTAGCTTAGTCCTGCACACAGAGAGTAGTCCAAGATCCCCAGACCTAAGTGACCGAGTTGGGTTATGAGGAGTACTAAGACCGAAAGGTAGCCTGGAGCTAAGCCATGTAAAGATTTATAAACAAAGACTAAGATTTTAAACTCTATTCTAAATTTAACTGGTAGCCAGTGCAGAGATATCAGGATAGGAGTAATGCGATCAAATTTTTTACTACCGGTCAACAGCCTCGCAGCAGCGTTCTGAACAAGTTGTAAATGCCTAATAGATGAACTATTAACTCTGTAATAAAGTGAATTACAGTAATCAAGACGTGTGGTGATAAATGCATGAATCACTATTTCAAATTTCCTGAGGGAAAGAAAATTTCGACGTAAATGGAAAAAGCATGATTTGACAATAGAATTAATCTGTTTATCAAACCGCAGTCCTGAGTCAAGGTTTTTTTGCACACGGAGTAACATTAGAACTTAAAAAGCCTAGATCCAGATTACTACCATCATAAAAATCACTTCAAAATTAATCAAAATTATGCGACAGCCATGATTTCAGATCCGACAAGCATGAGAGCAAAACCTCAATGGAACATGAATCTTTACGTTTAAGTGGGAGGTATAACTGGGTGTCGTCAGCATATAAATGAAATATATTCCATGTTTAGAAAACAAGGATCCCAGTGGCAGCATGTATAAAGAGAAAAGTGTAGGAGCAAGGATTGATCCCTGTGGAACACCACAGGAGAAGTGTGCTACTGAAGAAGTATGTTTCCAATACAAACAGAAAACTTCCTACTGGTTAAGTATGACCTAAACCATTTTAAAACTGTACCCTGAATGCCTACATAACTTTCCAATCGAGAAATTAAGATTTCATGATCAACCATATCGAATGCTGAACTGAGATCTAAAAAGGACCAAAGCAAAAGCATTCCCTTTATGAGTAGACAGCATCATGTCATTTGTGACTTTCAATAAAGTAGATTCAGTACTATGTAATTTTCTATAACCTGACTGAAACGTTTCATAGTGAATTATAACTCAGAAAAGACCGTAACTGAGAGAGTAAAACCCTTTCCAAAATGTTTGATGCAAACGGGAGATTGGAAATCGGCCTAAAATTACTTGGCACAGAAACATCAAGATTGGGTTTCTTCAGCAAAGGAGTGACGGAAGCATGTTTTAGACAGTCAGGGACCGTACAGGTACTCAGAGAAATATTGATAAAAGACAAAAGATCAGGCCCTATGATATCTACAATTTGCTTTAAAAAACGTGATGGAATAAAATCATAATGACAGAAGGTGGGTTTTAAGTGTGCAATAATATCTTTCAGCTTTCCTGTAGCTCAAATAGTAGAGCATGGCGCTAGCAACGCCAAGATCATGGGTTCGATTCCCAGGGAAAGCAAGAGCTGATCAAATGTAAAAACTGTAACTTGAATGCAATGTAAGTCGCTTTGGATAAAAGCGTCTGCTAAATGCATAAATGTAAAATGTAAATGTAAATGTAAATCTTTGCAGGAATGTAAGGAAATGTGATCAAACACACTCCAGGTAACTGAACGACTGGTTATTTCAGACATGGCATATGCCGTCTGCATTGACTAATTTTTTGCAACAATCTCATTAAGGAATTTGGACTTAGCTGACTTAACTGCCTTCTGAAAAGCAGAAAGAGACTCCTTTAGCATGTCATATGAAACCAGTACCATTCTAGCTGCTCATTCAAAAACATGAAGTTTCAATATTTGAAGTTTGAAGACTGAAATAGTATTTTCTTGTTAAACATACTCCAACTAATTTGTTTTAATTTACTTAAAAAAAATAAATAAAATTATATACATACATTCATGGCCAAAAATATCGGCACCCTTGCAATTCTGTCAGAAAATGCAACCCTTCTCTCAGAAAATTGTTGCAGTTGCAAATGTTTCGGTACTCAGATGTTTATTTATTTTTTTGTTTGCATTGGAACAACACACACACACAAAAAAAAAAAAAAAAACAGAAGAAAAGTCAAATCTGATACAATTCCACACAGAACCCAAAAAATGCACTGGACAAAATTATTGGCACCCTTAACTTAATATTTGGTAGCACCCCCTTTGTTTGTAACCATTTCTGAGTGCTTTTTGAAGTGTGTTTCAGCTCATTGTCCTGCTGGAAGACCCATGACCTCTGGTGGAGACGCAGCTTTCTGATACCTTTCATGAATCCGTTCACACAGTCAAGGCATCCAGTGCCAGAAGCAGCAAAGCCACCCCAAAATATCTTTGAACCTCCACCATGTTTGACTGCAGGGACCAGGGGCGCGGGAAGATGTTTTAGGTTGGGGGTGCTGTACGCTGGGGGGGGGGGGGGGGTTGCGATAGAGGCTATTTATACTAAGTGAAAATAGCAGTATTCTTTAGTGATATGCTATTTACACAGTGCAAATAGCTTTAGATTCTATTTATTCTATGTTAAAATAGCTGGATTCTAATATTGAATAAAAGCTTATGATTAATTGTGGCGAAAAACATTATTAGAGACAAACATTACTTATTGCAAATAGTGGCACTTATCTGCACATCTGCATTGTAATACATTATAAAATAGTATGCAATAACTTATTGAGTGTAATTTTTTAATTTTATTTCAAATTATTAAATGGATGCCACCTTATTGGGACAAAAGCTCTCCCTACACCTACCCTATCCCTACCCGATATTTTATGTTCAACTTTTTGATTATTTCCATCATTTTTATTAAAAAATTAAATGCTTTTCTGATGTGATTTGAAATTTAAAAAGGGAGAAAAAAAGTTCGCCAAAAGGCAGATTCGAACCCCGGTCGATCGCGTCAAAAGAACGGTAGCACGCGCTTTACCAGCTGCACCACTGAATCGGATAATTGAGGACCGGCTTTTGGAAATTTGACTATCCCAATCATACGTTTGTGGGTGGAGTTAGTTAAATAGCCTCTGCCAACAACATGGCTATTTGCACTTAAATAGATACTCCGATTTTTTTTTTTTTTTTTTATATTCCCAACAATTAAACAGTTGGCCACAGAAAAAAACAGGGGGTGCTGCAGCACCCTCAGCACCCCCACTTCCCGCGCCCCTGGCAGGGACTGTGTTCTTTTCTTTGAAGGCCTCATTTCTTTTTCTGTAAACAGTGCCATGATGTCCTTTACCAAAAAGCTCTACTTTTGTCTCAGCTGTCCACAGTATGTTCTCCCAGAAGGATTGTGGTTTTGTCACATAAGTTTTGGAAAACTCCAGTCTTGCTTTTTTATGCGTTTGTGTCAGCAGAGGTGTCCTCCTGGGTCTCCTACCATACAAGGATGGCGACAGATAGTGCGAGCTGACACTGTTGTACCCTGTGTCTGCAGATCAGCTTGAATTTGTTTGGAAGTTAATCGAGGTTCTTTATCCACCATTCGAACAATCCTTCGTTGTAATTTTTCATTAATTTTGCTCTTCCGTCCACGACCAGGGAGGTTAGCTACAGTGCCATGGGCTGTAAAGCTCTTGATGATATTGCGCACAGTGGACACAGGAACATTAAGATCTCTGGAGATGGACTTGTAGCCTTGAGATTGTCCAGGTTTTTCAACAATTATTTCTCTCAAATCCACTCTTTACACTTCTTTCTTTTCTGCATGCTCAGTGTGACACACAACACAAAGGTTGAGTCAACTTTTCTCCATTTTAACTGGTTGTAAGTGTGATTACTATATTGCCTGCACCTGTTACTTGCCACAGGTGTATGTGTAAATAATTTTGTCCAGTCCATTTTTGAGTTCTGTGTGAAATATTATCAAGTTTGACTTTTCTTCTCAGTTTTTTTGTGTTGTTGCAGTGCAAAACAAAAACAATAAGCACGTGAATACCAAAACATTTGCAACTGGACCAATTTTCTGAGAGAAGTGTTGCATTTTCTGACAGAATTGCAAGGGTGCCAATATTTTTGGCCATGACTGAGTATAGGATAGACTTTCAAGTTTCACGATTTCTGTTTTTCCATGCCCATATTTAAAACCATTTAAAATGATTATTAAGACAATTGTTATACCATTTAGATAACTTTATATTATCTTAAATTTGATCAAACTCACTTTAAGACAATTTAAAATGCTGATAGTTAAATCTAATTGGTCCAAAATTGACCCATATAAACGTATATATAGTATCACAATGACTTCCATTAGTTAACATTGTTATTGCATTAACTTAACAAGGAGCGGTACATTTGTTTCAGTATTTCTTAATCTTTGTTCATGTTAGTTATTAAAAATACAACTGTTTATTGTTAGTTCAGGTTAGCTTAGGCCCATTAAATAATAGTAACAGATACAGTGATTTTAATGCATTGATAAATGTTGATATTAACATTTACTAAGATTAATACAGTAAATGCTTTCAAAATATTTTTCATTATTAGTTAATGTTAACTAATTAGTGTTACTGTATATATATTAAAGGTCAAATCTGTCTCTAAGAAAGACTCGCAGCAGTCAGGTGGATATCCAAAATAACTTATTTTAGCTACTAAAAATGGCAAATGAAGCTGGTTTCAGGGCGGTTTGAGTGGAGCTCTGTGTGCTTTTTTAAAACCACACTTATTTCTGCACTAATGGGGAAACGCTTGCTTTTCCAGCTGTAATGAAACGCCTGAGTCCTGCTCCCACTGTGTGTCCCTCAGGGCTGCATTCGCCACCGAGACACAGGTTGAAAAAAAAAAGTTCCTTCCCCCCTGAGCGTCCCTCCACCCACAAGCTCAAGATCTCTGGAGCGTGTCAAAATGCCAAATACTAATGAAGTCAAATACCAGTGAAATTCCATGAAGTTACTTTCTCAGTTTCACAACTGTCTAATGCAAAACTTTAGACAAAAAATGCATCTCATGCAGGATGTGGGATTGTCCATGCATGATGCTTGAACATTTTTCTAACTAATATAGTTTTTAACTAATATAATTTTATAGATGAAGTTCAGGTCTTTTTATATTGATTCTGTAAAACTATATTTCTGTACATTTATATATGCACTACTGTTCAAAACTTTGGCTTGGTTTTTTGACTTTTATTCTCGCCAAGTCTGCATTTATTTGATTAAAAATACAGTAAAATTGTTAAATATTATTACAATTTAAAATATCTGTTTTCTATGAAAATACACAGTAAAATGTAATTTATTTCTGTGATCAAAGCTGAATTTTCAGCATCATTACTGCAGTCTTCAATGTCACATGATCCTTCAGAAATTATTCTAATATGCTGATTTAATGCTCCATAAACATTTATGATTATTATCAATGTTGAAAACAGTTGCACTGATTCATATTTTTCTGCATTCTTCGATGAATTAAAAAGTCCAAAAGAACAGCATTTATTTAATCTTTTGTGATATGAATGTCTTTACTCACACTTGGTTAATTAAATGCATCCTTGCAGATTAAAAGTATGAATTTCTTTTCGCCCCCAACACTTTCGAACAGTAGTGTATATGCTATATAAGCTCCCAATGCGCAGAAGACAGCAGGTGAAGTGCAGAGTTTGCAGTCGGGCGCTTCAGTAATTGTCCTGAGCGCTCTTACCTATCATGGGCGACTCAATAAAGCTCCAGGCGTTGGTTTGAGGCACATATGACTGAAGTACTCCAGCAGAGCGGCCGGCCTCGTTCACCCCTCCAAACACATAGATCTTCCCTCCACACACAGTCGCTGCTGCAGAATGGACCGGTTTGGGCAAAGGAGCCACCATCTCCCACTGGTTAGTGATGGTGTCGTACCTGGGGAGAAAATGAAACGTCATTCATCCTGGAGCATCAGAAAGGGCAGAATTCAAAGCACCTCTTTAGACAGAATAATGCTCTATTCAATTCTGACTGCTCATATGTAGGGTTAAAAGTCTTACCAACAACCCTGGGAAACAGTCAAACTCACTAAACCCAATAACAGCGCTCATATTTTTGGGATAAATGACTATTAAAGTTGGCCTAAATAAAAAGCCGTGGCCCATGGATCTTTAAACGATGCCCATGGCTCATATCAGTGAGTTTCCACTTCACGCCTGATAAAGCATCAAGAAAATGAGAGTATATTGTGAGGTTTTTTTTTACTGGCCCTGGGAAAAAATAATTTATGCCAACTCTAGCATTTAAACAGAAGTGCAAAGGGACTGTAAAAATGTGCATGGCTGATCGTCACAAATAGTGTACCACTCCTATTTCAAGAAAACAACAACAACAACAATTTATATATAGAATACAGAAAATCAAGGACCATTAAGATTTCTTATCAAATATAAAATAAATATAAATATTTGATTATATATAAACACATAATATGTAAAAAATATCTATACATTATACATGACAAGATAAATTTACTTGAGTCACAAAATAAAATATTAAGTCCTCTTTTGCGAAAAATATATTACAATTATGTGGGTTTAAACTTAAAACAAGAAAAAAAAATCTGCCAAAGGGATCAAAAAAATATTTTTTTGACCCCATTGGGAGATATTTTTTTAGGCATAAACTCACTTAATTTTGTTTCAGAAAACAAGACTTCTGGGACTGTAATCTACTTCTACTTCTCAAGTTAATGTGTCGTGATTTAAAATCATTTTTTGCAGTGTGGCGCTATGTGATCAGACGATGAAAATGGACAATACTGGATGTTTTTTTTATAAACGAGGGTAAAGCTAAAAAAACAGCAGTTATTTGAAATTCTTTAACAGAAGTAGAGTTTTCACGTTTGTGCATGAAAGCCTCTGGCGCACCTGCCTGCTGCGGTCGACTCTCTATAGACATTAAGGTGAAAATACCCTGAAATACTCCTTTAATTTATGCATGTTACTGTGCTGCGGGGTTTTGCTCGTGAGATTTTTCCAGCATTTCCCTTCAGTGAGGTGAACGAGATAAACTTCTCCAGCAATCTTCCACACTCGGTCTCTGTTAAACGTGCAGCAGATAAGCGAGACTCCAGCGCCGTCTCCAAACACGTTTCTGCTCCTCCATTAAGACTCATAATGGTCTCAGTCAGTGAGTGCGACCGCGGCTCATTCCCTGCTCAATTTTCACTCTCTAACAGGCAATCTCCTGATGTCTCCCACAGGTCCTCCTGTAGAAATCAGAGCAGCATCTAAGCTGGAATCTGGGTTGCTCGGCTCCTCAGTCAAAACCTGCTCTTGTATCATTTTGCACAATCCAAATATACTCAGCGCTTCCCACATCTGCGAGTGCATCCTGGGATTAGATGAGGATCATGTTAAAAAGGCCACATCCAGTTTAAGAAATCAGCAGTGCAGCTGTGGAATCCATATGTTTTTGGGGGGATTATTATATTGTATGACCATTAATCAGAATAGAACTGTATATTAAAAGCTAACATCAGCAGTAGCATAATAACAGCGCATCTAAAAGTATGAGACAACAACAAACAAACATACCATTAAGAGCCGTGCTTGCACAGGTTTTGCACAATCCTCTTCTCTAATATCCTCTGCGTCTCAATCAGGCTCAAATTGATAAGCAATATAGACGACGCCATTGTTTACAATACAACCGGAGCACATGCGGCTGAGCTGAGGGGCGGGACATTTAGACGCACGCTCGGCGGTTTAATGAATCACAACACACTGAGCCAGCTAACCAATCAGAGCCCACCACGTATTTCTGAGGGAGGGGTTTCATAAAAACAGGAAGTAATCGAGGCGTTTGTCAGAGAAGGGACAGAGCGGTCTGGAATAAAGGTAAATTATATGAAAAATAATGCGTTTTTTAAACAAAGCATGAACACATGTTAGACTGCACCCCATAAACACAATCAAGCCTAGAAAAAAAAACAGTCAACCACCCCTTTAAGGAAAAAGACCTCTCCCAGCTAATGCTGTAAACTATACAGGGAAGAGGGAAACCATTAGAGGTTAAGATGAACAACATCACCATTACCGTATAATGCTATTTATTTTCAGATATAATAATCACACTCAGAAATGTATACAACTCGGTTGCACATAAGGAGGTTTTCTTAAAAACTTGCTATCATGACAGATTTATTCCAATATACATATATAATTAACAGTAAATAAGCTCCCTTTACTCTCTCTCTATGTATAGCATTACAATAATGAGAATACTGGTTTCACTGTCTTTAGACACTAAAAGATACTTAACCATATTCCTCTATAACCTGCTGTATTATTCTGTAGGGGCAAAGGCGTTTATCACAATCAATCTGACAAAGAGATCTGACAAGATCAATGGGTCTCGTGTGTTTTGGCTGGTTTTCAAACTCGCAGCTGGACTGTAGATCAGCCGTCTACCTCTCAGATGAGGGAAAGTGATTAAACCGCAGTGTCCGCCGTGTATTTTAAGGGAAAACATAACGGATGGAGATGAGAAGACACTGATCAGCGATTCCCTCCAGCAGATATACGGCCTTTACAGCAGAGCAGAGCGCCGCTCATAGAGAGAGCAGACGTAACCTTGACACGGGAGCCGCTCCAGAGCTGGATGGATTATATATAGAAAGGTCTGTGACTGGCCGTGTGTATGTGTGTGCTTTTGGCCCGGCGTGACTCTCTAATCCCGTCTCTCACTGATGGATGGATGGCGATCTGCTCCAGTAATGATGCCAGCCGCCCCTCAGGTCGCCCGCCCTCAATACCCAGCAAATGATGATAGGGATGTGCACAACTACATCTTTTCAAAAGCGAGTTGTCTTCAGAAAGCCTCGTCTTATTGGTTCGTGTGGTGATGCTACAGGTATTAGAGAATTTTCTCCATGTTTTGGTCCTCTCCGTGTTGAAGGTGCCCTGTTTTTTTCCAAGACAAATGGAAAGGCCATCTGTCTTTTGCCTCTCTTATTCACTGAAGTGCTCAAGAAATGAGTTTGTTTACAGGAGTTCCTGTATTGCAACCTTGGCCCAGTTTATCACTGTTACCCGTCTTGACGTGTTCAAACTTGCAATAGTGCTGTCACTACAGTTAGAGGTCACATTTAATGTGCATTTAACTGTGATTCAACATGAAATCAGAGTTTACTGTTTACTTTCTTAAAAGGACAGTTCACCCACCACTGAAACATGTTTGTGATTTTTTATCATGTTGTTCCACACCAATAATGCTTTTTCTTCTGTGAAACCAGTGCTGTTATTGTAAACTAAACTAAACTAAACTAAAGAAATTAAAAGTTTTCTTTAATTGAAAGCTGAAATAAAATAAAGTATAATATTATTTGAAAACCTACATAAATATTTTTTTATGCAGTATCATTGCAGTAAATGTTGTATCTCTTTTAAAATATGCTGATTTATATAAAAAAAAATTAAAAAAAAATCATGCAATTATGTGTGTGTGTATAAATATATAATAATTATATCTATAAATAAATAATAAAATTAAATCTATGACTGGAAGGAAGAAATTGGGTAGGAAAATGTTTTAAAAAAACAACAACAACAAAAAAGAAACTAACAGAAATGAGCTAATAGCTAATTAGAAATAAAGAAGAAACAGCTAATATATAAAAATATATATATAAAAATAAAAAATGGCAAAAGTACATAAAATGTATTAATTTTAATTAAAAATGTAATTAAAATTAAAATTAAATTAAAGTTGAAAATATAAAGACAATGTTGAGGCAAAATATTTTATTAAATACATTAAATATTACATAAACAATCCTAAAATAGTAATTTAAAATAGTAAAACACAAAGGAAGATATTTTGAAAAATGTATTTTTCCATACATTGGAAGTCACTGGGGTCTTGTGCAGTTTGGAACACAGCGTTCTTCAAAATATTTTCTTTTGTGTTCTGCAGAAATGTTCTTCATTTATGGGTGAGCTATCAGTTTAAGAAAGTTAGTCTTCTACTGATTGCAGTATAATTTAATATTCATAGGCCTACAATGAATTAACATGTTAATCCAAGGTGCCTTAAAGGGTTTGGCATGATTTATGTCCAAAAAAATAAAAAAATATTTAAAGTAATCTGTGGTACTTTTTAGTTAGTGACATTGTTTTTCAGTATCAGTGCCATTCTAGAAGAGCAACCTTTGTCAGTGTAAGTGTATAGACAGTGTATGTGCGTGAGAGAGAGGGGTGTTTATGGTTGGGGTGTGGGTGGGTGGGTGGGTGTGTGTGTGTGTGTGTGTGTGTGTGTGTGTGTGTGTGTGTGTGTGTGTGTGTGTGTGTGTGTGTGTGTGTGTGTGTGTGTGTGTGTGTGTGTGTGTGCCTCCTGTGCTCTGTGTTGGCGCTGTTGTTCAGGGTGTCAGACTCTGGCAGAATACAAACCAATTTATCTGTATTGACTAAAGCAAAAGCTGTTTGTTTTCTAGTTATGTAAATGCAGCCTGTAAGGGTGTTCCCAGTCCCAAGACACAACGAGGATTTCCAGAGCTATTCTGATGCATCACACTCTCATTCTCTGATTGTGCATGTATATTTGAAATAATTATACAGTATAAAAAAGGACATACTATCATAACAAAACTAACAATTCGTCTAACTCTCGCATGCTCTTTAAAACATTTTCCTCCCTCCTTTGTCCTAACAGCTGACGACTTTGCCACGTTCTTCATTAACAAAATTAAAACCATCAATGCACAATTTTCCACACCACAATCTGTCAAACACACCTTACCAACAAACATACACTAGTTCACATCCTTCTTTTCACTCTCTGAGGCAGCAGTCTCCAAACTCATCCTTTCTAATCATCCTACTACTTGTCCGCTTGATCCTATTCCATCTCATCTCCTTCAAGCCATCCCTGCAGTTGTACCTGCACTCACTCACATCATTAACACATCCCTTCACACTGGTGTTTTTCCCTCAGCATTTAGACAGGCTCGTATAACCCCACTACTTAAGAAACCCACCCTTAACCCATCTCTTTTAGAGAACTACAGACTGGTTTCCCTTCTTCCTTACATTGCAAAAACACTTCAACAAGCTGCGTTCAACCAAGTCTCTGCCTTTCTCACACAGAACAACCTCCTCGACAGCAACCAGTCTGATGTCAGAAGTGGACATTCAATCGAGACTGCTGTAGCATTTGGACCAATCAGACACAATTTCTCATTTGATTTAACAAATGAAACTAGTTATTAGATTAACAAATAATCACAGACCCCTCACCCAATACACATTCTTAGGTGCCCCTATGTCTGCAGACGCCGCCAGAGCACCCCCGGTGCCATGGCAACCCATCAGATAACATTAGTTTTATTGCGCAAAGGAATGCAAAATGGTCAAGAAACACTCACTTCATATCCACTTTAGGAAAAGGACATTTATGCCATAAAATGGACTCTTCTCTAATTAATTCATAGGAAAACCTTTCTTTGAATGAGCACACATATCATTAAGTCATTGTGTATATTATTACTGTTTTTGTGTATTTTAATACTGTTTTATGCATGCTTATAATAGATCAATAGTTAATATCACTCTGACTGTAACATGTTTGGTCTCTATCAATTCGTCTTCGGATGATCTAACTGAGAGTGAATATTACATGTTGATACCTATGCAACATATCAGTGTCCTAAGAATCTTTAATAGTTTGTATAATAACTTTCAATCCAACCCCTTTTGGAAATTACCATGCTCTCAGACAAAGGGCCATAAAACCCCCAGTATTTCCAAAACTCCCGCTTGGAAATTCAGCCTTTCTCATTGGTCAAGCCCATCCTGAAAGGCGTGACTCTTCGCAGACTTTAAAGAGCCCACGCGCTCTCTCTCTCTCTCTTCTACCAAAAAGTGCCCTGGAGATCACCTGGGAAACCTCGCGGCTCCCCTTCCGGGGGAGCCCGATCTTCTGGCAATTTTAAGTTCGGTAACTTTGGGAACTCACTTCGGACTAATCATGGCTGGAAGGACGAAGCTTTTACTCCAAAAGGAATCCCCCCCGGGAATCTACGCATTATACATGCACCAGGATACTTTACTCAGCACCCACAAAAACCATGCAAGTAACCGCTTGTTAACTATCTAGATGCGCTTCTAGGCTTCGACCCCTTTTAATTAAGGTGATATGATTTTCTAATGGCTCAAACCCAGGTTTTAGTTAGTTAAAATCCTGCCATGGTTCTCTTGCGCGCGAGCGCTCTCTCTCTCGCTCTCTCTCTCTCTCTCTCTCTCGCTCTCTCTCTCTCTCTCTCTCTCTCTCTCTCTCTCTCTCTCTCTCTCTCTATGCCTTCCTTGCCTTGGCATCCATGTTTAATGTGTGTATGTCTGTGTCTAGTTCTATGTTTCATGTTCCCCTGTAGTGTAGTTTAATAAACATCCATATGTATTCACGCTTGGTTGTCTGTGTCTGCTGCTCTCAGAACTAAGTCACTTTAACGTCCGATCTTGCAACAATGCTCGGAGCACTGCTTCGTTAAGAAAATTATTTGTCGTGGCCAGAGGAATAATTTTTCTCAAAGTCAATAGAAGGGTCCGTACTGCGGACGAACTAATCATTCTATTGTACTATTAATACTATAGCTAATTCCTGAAGATGGATATATAATTGATAACCCGTTATGATTTATTATGTTCATCTCATAAAGCAAATATGCTACAGATGGTGGAGAATTTTAGAGCAACGTTTTAAACCTAGTTCTGTGAGCAGACTCAGTAACAATTGTGTGTTTCTTATGTGTGTTTATTCAAACCAAGACTACTATCCAACTGCGTCTTTTTGTGAATGAATGTAGGCTACACGCCCACTTTCCGTGCCTTAAGTTTTTTGTTGAGTTTCTCGCTGAGAAACCAGCCACTGTTAATGGCTTAAGTTAACTGTAGTTTATAAATCTGACCCTATAAAACGAAGAAACCTTTTATAGTGTGTCTTAATGCTATTTTAACCGCCCTAAATCGAGCGAAGAAACCCTCTTTTAGCGCGAAGAAGATGGCTTAAGTTAACTGTTTATAAATTTGACCCTATAAAACGAAGAAACCTTTTATAGTGTGTCTTAATGCTATTTTAACCGCCCTAAATCGAGCGAAGAAACCCTCTTTTAGCGCGAAGAAGATAGCGAGCGATGTTCCTCGCTTATCTTAAAATTAAGGCCTTATATTATATGTAGCTAGATTGATGCCATTGGTGTTCCGATGCCATACAACTAGACTATTACTCCCGGGGTTTAACCATTAGCGTAGCTAACTAATGCGTGCCCCCCTCGCCCGATCACGGAGCAACATTAATCTTACTGCAGGTCAGTGTCGGATTAATGATAACTGGGAGTCTTAAAATCTTGATCAAGTAATTGTTGCAACAACCGCACAAGTCCCATATAGCTGGCGAAGAAATCCCAGATCGGCAGTGCGTATAAATATATATATAATTATTTTTTTTTATATACTAAAGTTATGATCTTGGGCGAAGAATCCCCATTTTCAGTTTTGAACAGCATAAGTCCCATATCCAACTAGTAAATGTCAGATCGGCAGTGCGTTTTAGATGAAATCTATTTGATATTGGGTAAAGAAAATCCCCACTTGCGGGTTTCGTGGTAAACTGCGTAAGTCTCTCCTGAACAGATAAAATCTCTTCAGGACAGCGGCTTAAATTTTAGCTGTGTGATAAAAAAAAAATCTCACTACAGTATTTCATCTGCTTATTGTCGCATGTCATTGCATGCATATTAATCCACTGATGTGATGCAATTGGTCGATTTAATGGTGTAATGTTTTGCCATTGTCTGTGAAGTGAACGCGCTGTGTAAGTTATGAATGAAGTGTGAACGACAGCTCGACTGGATGAGCGCGAGATTCCCATGCATGTTTACATCTGGCTCACGTGCTTCGCGCACACACCGGTTGTTAAGCGTGCATCGGTTTCTTAGCAACGCCTGACCCCGAAAGGCGATAGCGAGCCCTTTCCGGTTCAAACTAAAGACAGCGCATACGTCACAGACTAATGTAAACAGACCATTGCATGTAGCCAAAGCTACCGCGCTAACGGCCCTACATGGATAGGAGCTAAAGCCCTTACCTCAGCTGTTAGCTGTTAGCATCCGACTGACACTTAGAGACAGTGTGTGTAAAGTGTAACAGAACTCCTACCTCTACAGTTTCTTTCTGTTCCACCTTCTGCTGAGCTATCAATTACTTTGGTCTCCCCCACATGCTTTGGTTGATTTGTGTATTTTATTTTACCGTGTTATTTGCAGCAATTATTTATTTATTTTATTTGGGCTTGTTTTATTTCATCTACTCCAGTCTGTAGTTAAGTCTAGCTACACCTATTGAGCAAAATTGAATTTACTTAGATTTTAAATCTATTTAAAACAATTTCCCATTTATTTTCCTACGCAATTAGGACATTTTAACTTTGCTTCAATTTTCAATTTTATTTTGTTACCCTTTTCCTCTCCTTCCTCTATAGGCATAGGTAATGCTAGCCACAAGCTGCTTCATCCTAGACGCTTAATCTTTCTGTTGTCCCCTCTCAATGTTCCCAGTTAGGTATCATCCATGGGGAATTCTCGGGGACTGGACTCGTCTGCCTGACCTACCGGACATGTACTGGGGGGGGGCGCCTCGGATACCTCTGCCCCTGTACTCCGAGTGGCAACACGCAGCACGACATCAGCAATGGGGACCTCAAGTGTTGTATCAACCATACTGACTGACACATAAGGGCAATTTTGGTTAAGTACCCTGTGAAGTTACACGGTGGTCCACCCTTTTGAGAGGAGCGAACTCATCCATAGTTCGAGGCCCAAAAGGGGTCCGTGTAACTTGGGACCCACAGGCGAAACCCAATTTTGGCTGTGCCAGCTAGTCGTTGAGCCTCCCTCACTTGAGTGATGCAACATTGTGCCAAAAGGCAGTGCTGTTTGAGTGGTTGCCACCGGGTGCCATGGGTGCGAGTGATCAGGAGCCCCTGCAGTTGCGTGCTCGGGAGAGTCAAGGGAGACGGCCCAATCACTGGGGCTCACCTGGGTAACCTCAGCTCATCACCAAGCCTAACAACACCTCAGATATAGCCATTGACTCAATATGAAACGTGAAGAGGACTAGAGAGCCTCTCTGCTTTAGCGTGCTTGGTCTGTCCAGCTATCTCTCTCATCACCTCCCTAGGCAGTACAAGAGCCCCGCTCCGCAGTCCTTGTCACAGCCCCTAGAGGTGGTAGTAAGCCCTTGATTTCCCACTATTCCTTTCTAAATTTGAACTTTGATTTTTATTTTTATTTTATATATTTTTTTTTTTTTTTATTAATTTCGGTTCTGTTTGTTTTGGTTGTTTTGTGGGCCCGGAGACCGAACCTGTTTGAACCATCAGAAAATACTTGGTAATAACGTTGATAAACCAAATAGCCTAAGTCATTAAATGACCCCCTAGGTTATCACCCATCAACAGTGTTACCCATAGTTTTTGGGTGCTCACTCACACCAATTATTCACTCCTGCCTTAGCAGCCACGATATGTAAGCGTTTAGTTTGCGTCACTAACTGATCACACCAGTTAATCATGCAACACATAACCCAAATATTTTAGCTCACTAAATCTGTGCGGACTTGCATTGGTGTCTTGTGTTTTTCCCTCTCCACTTGTGCTCCACCTGTGTCTAGATCATCCGGCTTGGCTAAGCACTGCAACAGACGCCCTCCGGTCCGGGACCACTCCTGATCTACAGCACCTGAGCGAAACAGCTGGATGACAACCTGAACTGGCAGACAGACCATGATCAAACCAGGGCTACGGCCACAGAGAGCCAGCCAGGATCATCGGTGCTCTTGCCTACAACCGCATCATCCAGTTAAAGCCAAGCGAAAGATGCTTCAACCACAAGGAGGCCCGGAGGACCGGGAGCGCGTGCAGAACCGCCAGGCCAGCTGGACCAGCAAATGACAGCGGATGAAGAGGACAAGGAGCTACAAGAGGAAGTAGAAAGTTTCAGGATGCCTCTACAAAACCCACACAGACACTGAGCACAGAGAGCAGCCGGAATAGAAGCCAGAGAGGCTCCAGCAGGCTAAAGCTCTCTTAAGTAATGACCCAGGCGAACTGAAACAATGCCTGTGAATGCCACCTGCAAGCTGCCGAGCTGAAATCCAAGTCTCTGCTCAGCAACGAGGCCAACCAACAAAGCCAAGGCGAACTCAATGTCACAAATGAACTGAAATAGGCTTGCAGACCACAAGGTGAACAGAAAGGGAAAACACAACACAGAATTTCCCCTGACAAGCAGGCCCAGGCCCACTGTTCACACCTCACTTGCCAGCAACCACAGGTGGAACAGGGACCCTTCCAGAGCATCACTGCAGATACACACACCGTGTGGCCCCACAGACCCCAACCAACTGGCCCGCAGAAGGCCACCACACTGGCCTGCCTGCAAAACATGAACTTTTATGCTCGAACTCTGCCCCATGTGACCACACGAGACAGGCTATCTGCTCAGGATCACCTCCGGCCTTGAAACACAACATCCTGTACCAGCAGTCTGAAACCGTCAAAGCGGATTACAAAACTTACGAGAAGCCTGCTACAGCCAGCTCTGAGTCTACGGCAGACAACAGATGCATCACATTGTGAGTCACCATTCAAGCGCCATGGTCTTCCCCCGCACAATGACCACCTGACATCTGCGGAACTCAGCCCATATGGCCTACAGACAACACAGCGCTGCCTCCATAAAGACTGGTAAAATCCTGCCTATCCCTGCACAGTACCCAGAACTGACTCTGGAGTGCACACGGGCCAGCAACAGAGATCCTGAGGACATAAAACGTGGCCTCCACAGCAGCGCAAACAGGATATATCAGACTCTCAAAACTCCTTTTAACTGCGAGTGGCATAAGAAACTTACCAGAAAGCCCTCCTACTAAAAGAAACGCCCAGATCTTGTCAAACAGTCTCTCACAACAGAGACATCCATCCTAATGCCAGATGGTCATGGCACCCAAACAGCACATCAGCAGACGGCTGACTGCCCACGACAAGCCAAAATAAACACACGGTCAACTCTCCTGCACCTGACCATCAGCTCCATGAGACCGTACACCCTGTGTACACAACCCCAAATGAACACCGGCCCTCTTTTCACCAACATGGACCTGTCGTATGGTTTTGAGCCCGAGGGACTTTAAGCATTCAGAGAATTAGCCTCAAGTGCGGGAACTTTCACACTTCCAGCCTGCCAACTCATCTGAAGTGCACAGCCAGGTCACAGAGATAAGACCTGACATCTCAGCTGGTCGCGAGAACTCAGTCTCAAGGTCAGACCAGCCCACGACCCAGACTCCTCCTGCCTTTACATCTTGAAAGGCACATCACTGTGATAGATGCTTCATCAGAAAGTCAACACAGTTCCCAACCAGCAGGAAACAGCATGTTGGAAAACAAGGCGAGACTTGGAGTTCTGCTGACACTGGAGTAAATCCAATTTTTATGTCAATTCCAACTCTTGGGCAGACCCCAAGCTGAAGCTCAGGAACAGAACTGAACTCTTAAAGCCCAAAGGTGTGCACGGAACACGCAGCCATACATGCACACAACCTTCTCAGTGATAAAGAGCTGCTGGGTCACATTGACCCTTTGCTGAAAGTGAGACAGCCGAATCTCCGGGCTGAAGGGCAAGAACCCCAGCCACTCCAGCCAGACAGGTCACCTAGACAGACTGTCAGGTCACAGAGGTCACGGGAAAATCTCACAGCCAGCCATGAGGACATGGCCTGAAGCCTCACACGCTTCAAAGCACTCACCGAGCACACACCAGACCTGCCTTCGCAAGCAAGTGCACAAGTTTCCTATGAGACCTTGCAACCCCCTGGAGAAGCCCTGTAAAGTGCAAGAACGTCTGGCCAGACCATACCAGATGTTTACACTGGCAAAAATATGAGACTGCACTACCAGCATACACAAAAGGGGAACGGACAGCAACAGTGTGACACACAGACAGCGTGGCCAAACCCTCAAGCACACACCTTCAAGGGGATGGAGGGAACCTGGCCCCACTCTGAGCCACACCCCCTTTTCTAAGAGACATCCTGCACCTGTCGACAACGGCCAGTGCCAAAGCTGCTCTTCACAGGAAGCAACAATGCAGAGCTGATGTCAGCTATGTGGACTCACTCAAGACCACATTACATCATCAAACTCAAATGGCATCTGCACTCTACACCAACAACATGGCCAGAAATAAAGGGGGGTTGCCCACTTCAGCAGAACACTGCTCCCACCGGGGCACTAACTACTCATATGACAAAAGAGCCCAGCTCCGCACTTCACGAATCATCCAGTGATTCTCCAGTCTACCACAGCAACACTTCAAGCTGGACTCCCAGTCGTCACAGTACAAGTGACAGCCATCCTGATAACCCTTTAAATCGCATCAGCTCACAAGAACTGCATCAAAGAACTCCTCAGTTACACAGACTCAAATTATGCCAATCTCAGCTTCGCACGCCACCTCCTTGGCTAGGAAAAAAAATGAGTTTGCCACAATGAACAGGAAGCCAGTCAAGCACCAACACCTGTACCAGGCGTGCAACAACATCGCAAGTGCATTGCATGGTGAGCTACGGCCTCAACCAAGAACCACCCACCCACCCACCAATGACATGGCAGCCGTAACCAGAATGAAACCAACTTTCCCCTCCAGGGTACACACCTCGCAGCCCTGACACTAACTTAAAAGCTATCCATAAATGTCATTGCCTAAATGCAAACCGCTGACTGAACAATAAAGCTTATTCTCTACCACCTCCCTAACCCCATCCAACCACCCTATCACATCTACTCGACTTGCTGCTGCTCCAGCCCTCAAACTGCGGCATGACGTCACACACATGCTACATGTGCTGAGCAACATTGCATACTGTGTCCCTGATGCCCACTCTGCGCCGAAGCTTGTGGTGACACAGTGACAAAGGGGGGTCAGGTCAATGCATACCCACAACGCACCATGTGCTGGACACCACAGTACCAGAGACACTTATAAGACACTAAAACAAGTGGCATACGGGGCTGGCATAAAGCAAGATGTGGCGGAATATGTCAGAGCATGTCAATTCCAAAACAGCAAGCCTGAACCACAAAGCCCCACTACAATGCACTCCACTTTGGGTTTACAATCACCGAAATGACCCTTAGCTGTTTCACCACATATGGGCCGATAATACCAAGCAGATCTGTGTCAGTCCTCACTTCCCAGTCTGCCAGCATGTCACAGAAAGCAAACCCCATAGGAGATGTGAACACCTGACTAAGAGGCATTACAGAGAGCCTCACCCTAAAGACCACTGAACTTTTAATATTCTGAGTAATAGTCACAATCCGGAAAAGACTCCTGACACACGACTCAAGCCAGAATCACCACCACGGGGAGCTAAACAAGGCCATCAGTTCCTTAAGCTATGCCCTCAAAGCCCAGCTGACACTACGCGACAAGCACAGCACCCATCGGCAAAAGGAACTGATACATGGCCAAAACCCGCATAGACAAACTGGCAGCGAAAGTCCAGGATGGTTTCAGGCATCAGACCACTGAGTTCCTGAGAGAGCTGTTGCACATCTCACGCTTCACAGACAAGCTCGAAATGAAGACTCGGGATAAACTCAAGGTACCAGGTGGAGTGAAACCGGAAACAAAGGAAAAAGTTGAACAGCTCCAAGAAGCCCTTGCAGTTGCTGAAAGTGACCGACAAGAACTAAAGGCTTCCCAGAAAGACATGAGAAGACATCTACAGTCTGCAGAACAGCTACTAAAGGAAGCCAAAACTGACCTTAAAACAAAAGACTCTGAAATAAATGCTCTGGAAGACCACCTAAAAAGGAATTAGAGCCAAGAAAAGCGGAGCCCTCGTCAGCATCACCACCGCTGAGCAGAATGGAGTCCCCCATCCAAGAATTGCTACACACTGGAAGAAGTGAATGGCCGCAAACCAAAGCATCGCCAGCCCTCACCACAGAACTCTTCCCTTCTAGCAAAAGAAGAAACCCTCTCCATGCAGACCCCGAAACTGCACGAGACGACTCCCAAAGACCTTGACAAACTGGCCAAAACATCCCCAGTTCGACCAAACACTACAGAAGGCCGAGATATCCAGAAGTGGAAGCTCACGCGACTGACAGAGACAGGTTACACCTCCTCAGACCCACATCCAGTCCTGAGAGTCAACCTGATGCAAAGGTCCATGAACAGGTGCACAGCTGCACGCCCTCAGACCTTCAAACGGAACCACTGGAGAAGAGGGGCCCAGGTGGAGACACTGCGTGACCTGACACGGAAGGCCTTTAACAAGCACAAGGCCTCTACCAAAGGTGTTTGTAAGACCCCACTGAATCTGAACTGCACAACCCAGAATCCAAAACAGACGCCAGAAGGCACCCAGCATTGCCACAATGTAAGGCCCTTCTACAGAAAGCCACTAGCCAGCAGAGGAAAGAGCCATTGCCATGGCAACAGACCCAGGTCCCAGAAAAGCCACTGGCAGGAACCATGGAAAAGGCCATCCTCATCCTGCGAACACCATGGTATGTCCGACGACAGTCCCCACAAGATCCTCCTCCACACCTTTCACACAGGTGCCAAACGGATGTTTCACAAGGACAGCCGGACACTCCTACTTCTGAGTTACAGGAGCTTCTGATACTGGCAGAAGAGCTCCTTGAAATAGACTCAACCGAGGAGTACTGCGAAGGACAAACTTCTGACTCCTCGCCTGACGCAACACAGCATCAGACCCCTCCAAGGGAGGAGCATCCCTTAAAACTAGTCGACACCCCAGAAGCAACCAGACAACGTTGGGTTGAGCAACGGCCCACATGCCCGACAGCGAAACCTCTACCAACACAACTCAGGCAAGCTCAAGTCGGTGCCGCCACAAAAGCAAAGCGACACCGCAAACATCAGATTTATGGTAATGTTCCAGCAGAACAGAGGGCTAACAACCACCTGCACTCTCACCAGTGAGAGTCTAACCCGGCTGTTCCACACCACGGGTACCACAGATAGCCTTCTGGCTAATAGCATCAACAACCATCTGACCCGGACCAACCCACTTCGGGATGACAGCTGACACTGCCTCGACATCTGCTGCACCAGCTCGAGGATCCGCACCTTACTACAGCCTACAGTTCCACAGCTTCCCACTTGACAGCATCCACCACGGCACCACAACCACTCCTGGAGGCAACCAACAACCAGAAAGCCACCACTGTCCCCCAGCCATGAGTGGCAGGTGCAAGTCTGATTGTTCTGCATCTTTAACGTCGCTCGTTGCTGTCTATTGGACGGACAACAACGTTCGAAAGAGGGGAATTATGTAGCATTTGGACCAATCAGACACAATTTCTCATTTGATTTAACAAATGAAACTAGTTATTAGATTAACAAATAATCACAGACCCCTCACCCAATACACATTCTTAGGTGCCCCTATGTCTGCAGACGCCGCCAGAGCACCCCCGGTGCCATGGCAACCCATCAGATAACATTAGTTTTATTGCGCAAAGGAATGCAAAATGGTCAAGAAACACTCACTTCATATCCACTTTAGGAAAAGGACATTTATGCCATAAAATGGACTCTTCTCTAATTAATTCATAGGAAAACCTTTCTTTGAATGAGCACACATATCATTAAGTCATTGTGTATATTATTACTGTTTTTGTGTATTTTAATACTGTTTTATGCATGCTTATAATAGATCAATAGTTAATATCACTCTGACTGTAACATGTTTGGTCTCTATCAATTCGTCTTCGGATGATCTAACTGAGAGTGAATATTACATGTTGATACCTATGCAACATATCAGTGTCCTAAGAATCTTTAATAGTTTGTATAATAACTTTCAATCCAACCCCTTTTGGAAATTACCATGCTCTCAGACAAAGGGCCATAAAACCCCCAGTATTTCCAAAACTCCCGCTTGGAAATTCAGCCTTTCTCATTGGTCAAGCCCATCCTGAAAGGCGTGACTCTTCGCAGACTTTAAAGAGCCCACGCGCTCTCTCTCTCTCTCTTCTACCAAAAAGTGCCCTGGAGATCACCTGGGAAACCTCGCGGCTCCCCTTCCGGGGGAGCCCGATCTTCTGGCAATTTTAAGTTCGGTAACTTTGGGAACTCACTTCGGACTAATCATGGCTGGAAGGACGAAGCTTTTACTCCAAAAGGAATCCCCCCCGGGAATCTACGCATTATACATGCACCAGGATACTTTACTCAGCACCCACAAAAACCATGCAAGTAACCGCTTGTTAACTATCTAGATGCGCTTCTAGGCTTCGACCCCTTTTAATTAAGGTGATATGATTTTCTAATGGCTCAAACCCAGGTTTTAGTTAGTTAAAATCCTGCCATGGTTCTCTTGCGCGCGAGCGCTCTCTCTCTCGCTCTCTCTCTCTCTCTCTCTCTCTCTCTCTCTCTCTCTCTCTCTCTCTATGCCTTCCTTGCCTTGGCATCCATGTTTAATGTGTGTATGTCTGTGTCTAGTTCTATGTTTCATGTTCCCCTGTAGTGTAGTTTAATAAACATCCATATGTATTCACGCTTGGTTGTCTGTGTCTGCTGCTCTCAGAACTAAGTCACTTTAACGTCCGATCTTGCAACAATGCTCGGAGCACTGCTTCGTTAAGAAAATTATTTGTCGTGGCCAGAGGAATAATTTTTCTCAAAGTCAATAGAAGGGTCCGTACTGCGGACGAACTAATCATTCTATTGTACTATTAATACTATAGCTAATTCCTGAAGATGGATATATAATTGATAACCCGTTATGATTTATTATGTTCATCTCATAAAGCAAATATGCTACACTGCCTTGCTCTTAATTGTTGAAGCCCTAAGAGCGGATTCCAAATCTTCAATACTTATCTTGCTGGATCTGTCCGCAGCTTTTGACACGGTTAACCACCAGATCCTCTTGTCAACCCTATTGGCAAAGGGCATCTCAGGAACTGAACTCCAGTGATTTGAGTCTTATCTCTTAGATAGCTCCTTCAAGGTACCTTGGAGAGGTGAGGTATCCAAGTCACAACATCTAGCTACTGGTGTGCCTCAGAGCTCAGTTCTCGGACCACTTCTCTTCTCTGTCTACATGGCATCACTAGGTTCTGGCATTCAGAAATGGCTTTTCATATCACTGCTATGCTGATGACACTCAGCTCTACCTCTCATTCCATCCTGATGATCCGATGATAGCTGCTCGCATCTCAGATTGTCTAACAGACATTTCTTGCTTGATGAAAGACAATCACCTTCAACTCAAACTCGCCGAGACAGAACTGCTTGTGGTTCCATCAAACCCATCGTTTCATCACAATTTCACCATCCAGTTAGGCACATCAACCAGAACTCCTTCAAAAACAGCCAGAAACCTTGGAGTTATTATCGATGATCAGCTGACTTTCTCAGACCACATTGTTAAAATTGCCCGGTCCTGCAGATTTTCTTTATTCAACATCAAGAAGATCAGGCCCTTTCTTTCAGAACATGCTTCACAACTCCTTGTTCAAGCGCTTGTTCTGTCCAGGCTGGACTATTGCAATGCTCTCTTGGCAGGTCTTCCAGTCAGTTCTATCAAACCTTTACAATTAATCCAGAACGCGGCAGCAAGATTAATTTTTAATGAGCCAAAAAGAATGCACGTCACACCTCTGTTTATCAATTTGCACTGTCTACCAATAGCTGCTTGCATAAAATTCAAGGCATTAAGGTTTGCCTACAAAACCACCACTGACTCTGCATGAATTCATTACATCAGACTTATGTGCCTCTAGAAACGTATGTTCTGCAAGTGAATGTCGCTTTATTGTGCCATCCCAAAGAGGCACAAAATCACTTTAAGTTGAAACAACCAATAATATAATTCAAAATTTGGCACAACCAATCCTCTTGAAATTATAGGACGCTGCAATGTGACAAGTTTTATTCTGGGTCATGTACCATTCCAGATAAACTGGGAAAGTATGGAATTGATCTCCTTAAAGTAACCTGGAGGAGGGGAAAGCGGCAGCATAGAAAAAATAAAATTAAGCCGAGGTAACAAATTCATTTTGACGGTGGAGATTTTGCCTTGAAGAGAGACTTTAAGATTATTCCATCCTTGAGTATCACATTTGATCTTGACTAAAATGTTATTAAAATTGTTTCTGGCAATTTTATGAATGTCTTTATATATGGTAATACCCAAATAGAATCTTTAATAGGAATGAATGAGGGGGATAGGACAGTTAACTTTAACATTGTTGATTGGCATTCAAGCGGATTTGGTCCAGTTTATTATCTTGTACCCCGATAAACTACTAAAGTGATCAAATTCCTTAATTATACTGGTTATTGATGCATCAGAATGATCTAAATATAAGGTAATGTTATCAGCGTACAATGAAATAATATGATTATGGTCATGAATCTTAATCAGTGGAATGTCAGAGTTCCTAATGGCTTGTGCTAGTGGTTCAAGGGATAAAAAAAAACAAACAATAAAGGGGAAAGTGGACACTCCTGCCTCGTTCCATGCTGTAAAGGGAACGGGGGGAGATAATATCACCAGTTAAGACTGATGCCTCAGGTGAGTGGTAAAGTGTCTTAATCATAGAAATGTAATGTTCACCGAAACCAAAACTTTGCAGAACTGCCCACATATAGTTCCACTCTAGCCTGTCAAAGGCTTTTTCTGTGTCAAGTGAAAAAAAAACGCACAAGGACTCGGAAGAGAGTCTGTAAAATCAAGTACATGAAACAGTCGCCGCATATTATCGGACACGTGACACCCCTTAATAAAACCGGTACGGTCCTCTTTGATTAAGCTATGAATTACTTTCTCCATGTGAGAGGCAAGAGTTTTAGCATAAACTTTTAGATCACATGGGATGAGTGATACTGGTCTGTAAATGGAGCAATCTAACGAATCTTTACCCTTTTTAAGAAGCAGTGATATCAAAGATGTTTTTTGGTCTCTATGAAATGTACCATGCTCAATCGCAAAATTAAATTAATCAATCATGAGAGTCCCTACCACATCCCATATTTCTAAATATAATTCAGGAGGGAGGCCATCTAGGCCTGGGGACTTGCCCTTCTGAAGGCGTTTTAGTGCTTCATGGAGCTCCTCCAAACTTAACGGGGCCTCCAAAGAGTCTTTATCCATCCGTGTGATCCGAGGCAGTTCTAATTTATCCAAGTACTCTTTACAAACTGACTCATCAAAATCAGTTTCGGTTTTGTACAGATTTGTGTAAAACCCTTTAAATATGTTGTTAATTATCATAGGATTTATGTTTACCTGGTCATCCAAAGATTTCATTACACTGATGTATGCCTTAGACTCACATTCCTTCAGCCTGAGGGCCAATAAGTGGCTAGGTCTCTCCGATTCAAAATAATATTTTTGCCTCGTCCTATGTAATATAAACTCTGCCTTTGATTGTGAAAGTAAGTCGACTGTCCTCCCTGAAAGAGGAATACGTGTGGCTTGTTGATCAGAATAATTTTGTTTTTGTAAGTTTTGTAATAATTGGATCTTCTTTTTTTCTAATTGTGTAAATTGGCGGGTTTTTGCTTTGGCAAGAGCAGAAGAAAAAGATATATAGAATCCTCGTATTGTTTCCCACAATATTTGAGGGTCTACATCACAAGAAATATTCATTCAAAGAAACTCCTTCATATGATCTTTTAGCGAATTAATGAATGTCTGATTATTTAGTAAAAATGTGTTAAGACACATCTAGGGGCCTTGGTCTTAATGTTGGAAAGGTGAACACTGCATAATAGAGATGAAAGAGTTAGATGAAATTAGAGATGGGTTGAGATATGTCATCTTTCCTAGAGAAAGTCTTATGTCTATTAGAAAAAAAAGTGAAGTCCTTAGATGTAGTATTCTGGATTCTCCAAAGATCGATTACATTAAGTTCAGTGATAAATTTATTCAATAACTTAGAGGATGGGCTAGCTGTAGTATCTGGGTGAGATTTATCCAGTGCAGGATTTAAAACAGCATTAAAATCACCACCCATCACTAAAGGACAATCAATCCGCTCAAGTAATACATTGGAAATATTTGTGAAAAATGCACTGTCTGCTTCATTCGGGCAGTAAATAGAGACCAGTGCTAACCTGTCATTATGTATTTTACAGCGTATAAAAACAAATCTACCTTCATCATCATTCCCGGTATGTTCAGTAGATAAATGTAACTTAGTTCCTATCGACTAAGATAAGCATCCCCTTAGTTTTATTAGGAGCACAAGAGAAGGCTGCCAGTTTGTAATAATTGTTTTGAAAACGTGTCACATTGCATTGTTTTAACTGAGACTCTTGTATCAGGGCACAGGAAATCGATTTACGGTGCAAATATTCTAATATCTGGGTACGCTTAATAGGAGAATTTAGGCCGTTCACATTCAATGATAAAATATTAAGAACATGCATTGTGTGCTCGCAATGCCAATATTCTGTGTTAATGAAGAGAAACATAAGCAATGCCATACTGCCAGTGACATGTAAACATTAGTATGTATCCTAGATGCATAATACTTTTAAATTAAAAGCAAAATAAATAAAAGTATTGATGTCTGTTGAAGGGAATAGAAAAAAAAACAAGAAAAAGGAACAACAAACTACTATGTACAAAAACCAAAGCAGACCGCACATTACCAAGAGTGTCGGTCTGCATAAACAACAGAAACAAATGCCAGCAGAAATATCACCCTGTAGCCCAAGACCGGTTGCCCACTGAAGCTAAGCAGGGTTGAGCCTGGTCAGTACCTGGATGTGAGACCTCCTGGGAAAAACTAGGTTACTGCTGGAGGAGGTGTTAATGAGGCCAGCAGGGGGTGCTCACCGAGGTCCTGACTCTCTGTGGTCATTAAAAATTCCAGGATGTTCTTCGAAAAAGAGTAGAGGTGTTACCCCGGCATCCTGGCCAAATTCGCCCATTGGTCTCTATCATCATAGCCTCCTAATCATTAAGCTGGTGTGTGGTGGGCGTTCTGGCGCACTATGGCTGCCGTCGCATTATCCAGGTGGATGCTACTCACTGGTGGTGGTTGAGGAGATAAATGTAACGAATTATTATTGTTATTAAATGTTGATGTGTGACCAGTCCACTTCAACGCAAGACATGTCCCCAAAAGGCCCACTAAGCCAAAAGCGTAGTGATTGAACCTGCTCTCCATTAGCCCGAAAAATAACAATAAAGAAAAATAAAGAAAATAAATCATTATTTACCAGTCAGCGGATGAGCGTACAGAACAGGGGCAAGATTCCAAAAGGAAATTAACGAGTGTCCATGGCCACCTTGTTATTGTCCTCTTCAGGGCAGTTAGGATCACCACAGACCTCCTCGTTAATTTTCTCTCGTCGAGCTGAGAGGATGGAGACTGTAGCCTTGCCTTCCCGCTGCTTTGTAGCACTGCAGAATATGTCCTCAGTGACAGTGAAGTAACAAAATCCTCTGCCTTTTGAGGAGAGTCGAACATCATCTGCTCACCTTTGTGCCGTAATTTAATAACTGACAGATAGGTGAGGAAAGGCTGGAGACCAAGTGCTGTCATCTTCTTCAAGACTGGATTAAAGGGAAGGGATCCACTTGGAAAGATTAGCTCTGAGGAAGCCAGCTGCATCAGAGCCTTCCGCCTCCTCCGGCAACCCCACCAGTCGTACGTTATTTCTCCTGCTCCTATCTTCAATGTCCGTCATTTTTTCGGTGAGTTGCTCCAGGTGAGTTCTTAAGTTTGTGACTGTCCTCCTATCCTCACGTGCAGCTGCTTGAACGGAATCGACCCGGTCACGTGTCTGTTTGCGATGGCTAGCTTTTCAACTTCTGCTTTTAGCTCTTTTAATCCATCATCTGTCGTTTGTATTAGGGTTGTTCTGATTCCGATACTAGTATCAGAAATTCCACCGATACCGCAAAAAATTCTGACATCGGTATCGGCGAGTACTTGAACCCATGTACCGATCCGATACCATTTTCTTAATGCTGCAAGAGAGAGTGTAGCGTGTCAATTCCGCATGGTCCCTGTTTTGATTTCAGCAAATCAGTTCGAGCCAATGCAGACAACGTGATTAATATTCATGAATCCAGCAGCTCGTTACTCCTAAGTGCGTTTTATATTGTACTTAGTAGAATTCTTAGTATGATTATTATCTTATCAGTATTATTCATAGTTTTTTCCCCATTTTTTACAGAAACACTGAATGACCAAAAAAAAGCACCACCACCAGTCCTAAGTTCAGTTAAAATTACTAATATGCATTCATACATGGTTACCAAGTTAACTCTAATTACTAAAGTTCTATCATTAAATAATACTTGATTATCATAATATATTTATAAGGCTTGACTGACGGATGTTAAAAGTATACTTTTAGATATTTAAAAAGCTGAGCCATTTTCCAAACATTATATATTTTTGTTTACTCGCCAGACTACCATAAAATATTTGTATCAGTTTATACAGGGCTAGTAGTACATACATCTGTATAACCAGATACACACCCAGGTATCAGATCAGTACTCGGTATCGGCCGATACCCTGAGCCTAGGTATCGGAATCGGTATCGGGAAGGGAAAAAGGGTATCGGAACATCTCTAGTTTGTATATCCAAATGTAGATCACGGAGTGCTCGGATCGCTTCTCATACAGTCAAAGCCACTACCGAATCGAGAGTACTTTGTTGCTCTTTAAGCGCTAGCTTGATACCGTTAGCTATAGCAGCATTGAGATCCTCTCTGGAGATGGTGGAATCTTAGAATTTTTTTTCTTTATTGGCGATTTTTCACTCTCTCTTTTCCGGCTGTCCTTGACTGCTGGGATACTCATAGTGAGCTAAATAAAGAGTGGTTCAAGATTTACTGACAGGATATATACAATTTCTGACAAAGTGAGCAGAGCGAAGGACTATGCGTGCCGAAGGGTCACATCATCCTCCTTTTTCACAGACTTTTAATTAAATGTTCCCTCCTGGTGGAATGTCCTGCCCTACTCAATCAGAGCAGCTGAGTCCTTAACCATCTTCAAGAATCGGCTAAAAATACATCTCTTCCATCTTTATTTGACCCTCTAACTCTAGCACTCTCTATTCTAATTCTATTCTTTAAAAAAAAGAAAAAAAAGAAAGCTTTTCTAATCTGTTTTCTTTTTTTGTACCATACAAATAACAAAAGCAAAAAAGGCCTCTAACACTAGCTTGCTCTATTCTATCTGTTTTCTTTTTATTATATAATTTAAAAAAAAAAACCTTGCTATGTGTACTGCGTTAAGCTAACAGACTTGTTATAGCACTTGCATATCATTGCTCTTTTGTTGATTTTGATTGCTTCCATTGTGCTCATTTGTAACTCGCTTTGGCTAAAAGCATCTGCTAAATGACTAAATGTAAATGTATATGTATGTATCTCAAAAGAACAAGGGAAATTTGCATTTTTTTATTGCGTGACCCCTTTCACTAATTTGAGTTTCCAGTTGGAGGCTCAGCTAAGAGGCTTTCATGGTGTTTGAGTTCTTATTAAAGTCACTGGCGCAGAGAGGAGGCCTGAGTAACCGTAGATGAAGATACGCCGTCATGAGTGTCAGGGGTTTGACTGACCATCGACGGGCATCTACAAAAGAACAGTCGCTGCTTCAGCACATTTTCATGTGAAATCTAACCGTCCGCTCCTTCCCATCTGCCTCGGCTGCGTGCGTGTTTGCATGCAAGGCGTCTCATGTCAAAGCTCTCGTGAGACAGCGGTCTGTTCACTCGTCACACAGAGAATTCACAGCATGTTTTACAGCACTGCGAACGCTGCGGGAGCAACAGCAGCCTGTTTGCTTAAGTTGAGTCGTTTATAGACACCTCGAGAAGAAATATGAATGTGACTGATATTTATAGAAGCAAATGCTAATTAACGACAAGTAAAAGAGGGAATGATCATTTCTTTTTCATTTCTTGTAAGCCTCTTGGGTTTCTCATGATGAGAGTAAGATGTAGATGACTGTCTAGACAGACTTTCAATCTTGACATGACAAAACCTTGCCTAAAAGTTTCCAAAAAAACAACTTTTCTCAAAGTTGATTATTTTATTTAATTCAAAAGTTTGAATGTGATTGGTAATGGTATCTATTGGTAACTGGTTGCCAATAGAGAAAACAAATAAAACAAATAAATAAATAAAATTAAAAACAACTAAGTTACATTAAAATAAATAAAGACATAAAAGTTATATTAAAATAAACAAGTAAATAAACATTTTCCAAACATTTTAGGCATATTTAAAATTAGAGTAATTTCACTTATATACTTATATTACACTTTTTATTAATATTTTTGAATTAGCTTTTATTTTTGTTTTATTTCAATTTGTATTTTACTTTTTGAATGTTCATTTTAGCTTATTTTTTAATTATTATTATTTTTTAACATTACTATTTACTAGTGCAGTTTTAGTTTATTTCCAGTTAGTAACTTTAGTGCTTTGACATAAATGCATTTCAGTTAGTTGCCAAGGCTAATATTTAAATTGTATTTTATTTCAATTAGAAAAAATGTTTTAATATTTTTGGTAACAATAACAATGTTCTAGGTGACTGCTAGAGCATAGAAAGTTAGTTAATTGACAGGCTAATTGTTTAAGTTGTGTAACTTAAGTTAACTTTAAAAATTATAACTGTTCTTGTTATTTGTGGAAGCAGATGCTTTTTAAAACCATAAGCCAAAGAACAAAACAACACCGGCTAATTAAAGCAAAATCTGCCTCAAAGCCACATATGCTAGAAAAGTCACATGACTGCAGGTGGTTCCTCGCTAATTGCTATAATTCGTATCAGACTCCTTTTATATGAGAAAACGTGAGTCATAATCATTTTTCATTTGTTCCACAGATGTCTTTATTTATAACCGCACTTTCATCGAGCGAGTCTCTGCCTCGTATAATTACTTCCTGTACGCGGCTGTAAAAGTCTCATTAAAGAAGAGGCAGAAGTGTCCTGATAACACTCTCCCTCGGTGTAATTAATGGTGTTCCCCAGCAGACAATGAACCGCCCGCTTCTGAGTGAATATCCGCTCGCCGGCCATCTGCTTTAACACAGCGCTGTGGATCATCAGAGTTTATGTGGAAAAACATCTACTAATACATTTAAGCCATCATTATATAACTGTAACTTGAATATGTTGTGGTCAGCAGCTAATGTAATAAAAATTGTGCCTGTGTCCAAATAAATATGGACCTAACTACACACACACACACACACACACACACGTATATGCAAACAAATATTGAATACACACACACACAAACAAACACACACACACCTTAATGTTGTATCACTTTTAAAATATGCTGATTTATGATTTAAATTAAAATCTTTGCAATAGAGTAATGTGACTTGCTTTTGACAACAATGGGTAATGAGCATTCTTTTCTTTTCTTTTTTGCATCAGGGAAAATTTGCATCAGTGTTTCATAAATAGCAAAATTAAAAAAAAATTGGTAACACTTTACAATAAGGTGTCATTTATTAACATTAGTTAATGTATTAACTAACATGAACAAACAACAAACAATGCATTTATTACACTATTTATTAATTTTTGTAAATGTGAAAATACAGTTGTTCATTGTTTATTCATGTTAGTTCACAGCGCATGAACTAATGTTAACAAACACAACTTGTGATTTTAATAATGCATTAGTAAATGCTGAAATTAACATTAACTAAAATTAATAAATGCTGTAGAAGTATTGTTCATTCTTAGTTCATGTTTACTATTGTTGTTAACTTATGAAACTAAGAGTAGAATGTTACCAAAAATTGTGAAAGCCTATTGAAAGGGTAACCATCCAAAACACTAATAAAAACCCTAGCAACACTGCAGCAATCTTGACAGAGGCAAACTCATATTTTCATCATAATGTGTAAAAGCAGTTAAGGAAAAAATAGCATTATAAAAAAATAGTATATGGAATACTCAAGTAAATATCTAAAGGGAGAATTTGAACATTAATTTTTCTGCTTTTGAAACCGTTTTTAATGAGCCCTGAGAGGTGGATTATGATTAAAAGATCACAGAAAATGCTTACATTAGCAGGTCAAGAGCATTTTTGAGTCTATTTATTGACAAAATCATAATTTCGCATGAATGATAAACTGATGTTAATGGAAATCGGTCCAGGTCAAAGTCTGTGATTTCCTAGAACAACCTGAAAAAACATCAATTAGACACAAGCCGAAAAGAAATCACAGGGTGTCATCAGGCCGGCTTTGACAAAATTATCACGCACTAAGTGCCAAATTTGAGGAAAAAATTCACTTATAAATATGTATAAAATTCACACACCATTAGAATGTGTTAAAATGTTAATTTTAGACTTTGCCTTCAACTAACCTGCGCAAATGTCAGAACAGGGAACGATTTTATGGCAACTTCAGTTCATTTTTTCTTTGATAGGATTCCTTTACATCAGTGTTATTTTAGTACTTGACTATAATAGTTTTTATTAATATTTTGAATTAGTATTAATTTTTATATTTTCTGTTGTCATTGAAGTTAAAGTTTTATTTTTTTAAATGTCTATATATAGCTTCTATTCATTTTTATTTAATGTTTATTATATATATATACACACACACATACATACACATAAATACATACATATTATAAAATAAATATTATTTATAAATTATAAATTGTTTATTTCAAGCAAGTTTTTTTTTTTTTTTATTGATTTAGTTTCAGCTTTCTATAACCCTGGTACACACAAACAGATGTTCTGATTCTCATGAACAACATAGTTCATATCTCATCCTCTCCTACAGCACACAATTCAATCCAATCCAGAGATAAACAGATGTTTTCGATCGATTATGTTTCTGCAATGATCCCAAAAACAGTCGGTATGATTAGTCTTTCCATGAGGCTTCATGTGCACCAAAACAAACAAACAGCTACAGGAGTCACTCCAGCTCCAACTGGAACAGACAGCCATCAAAGACGCTGAATTTCCGGAAATAAATACAGTGCTTGAGCAGCAGAGGACTGTTTTTATCATGTTTGGCCGAACCGCAGTGGTTCATTGACGCAGAGGAAATGAACGGATCAAGAGACACCCATTAAATGCCAGCTGTGGCCTTACAAAACACGCTACGGACTTTAGAGAATAAAGACACTGCTATGGTGAAGTTACAGTAGTCTATAGACTTTAGAAAGGCTGTACGTTTTTTTTTAGAAAGACGCTTCATCAGCTGAACAATTGGCATGTTGTTAAACAGCAGTACAATCCACTGAACGCACTGTACTTCAGTCCCTCATGGCCTCGTTTTCATTCCTGTCAAAAATTACCCTGACTAAGATCTACTGATTGGCAAGTGACAAAGAGAGCTCCAATTAAAAATAAAAATACTGTAATTTGCATCCTGTCTTGTCGTTTTGGCGATCAACGGGGTCTGAAAATCCACTTGGTTGGAGTGGAAGTACGGCAGAGATAAAGGCGAGTTATCAGCTCTTTAATCCCATGGTGTGTTGAGTCTTCACGGTGGGACGCTCTATCTCAGCACGGCACAATGGGCCACGCTTTGACTGCCTATAGGAGCGCAGAGACACGCTCCATTCATTTACAGGGGAAATCAAGAGCAACTACTCGTACTTTGGTCTGGTCCTCCGGGAAACCATTCAAAGATGTTCATGAAACCAAAGGCATTACAAAACCAAATGATTAGTACTGTGAAAAAAAAACAAAAAAAACACACACACATGCCCCCATACACACATGCCCCCATACCATCATTATTATTGCTCAAAATTCAGGGTCAGGGATTTGGACTTGGTAAGATTTTTTAATCTTATGTCTCCTCTGCTCACACAGGCTGCATTTATTTGCATTACGTTGTGGAATATTATTACAATTTCGAATAAGTGTTTTCTATGTGGATATATTTGAAAATGTAATTTATTCCTGTGATGCAAAGCTGAATTACTCCAGTCTTCAGTGTCACATGATCCTTCAGAAATCATTCTAATATGCTGTTTTGCTGCTTCAGAAACATTTCTGATTATTATCAATGACAAAAACAGTTGTGCTGCATATTTTTGTGAAAATTGTGATAAAGTTTTTAGGATTCTTTGATGAATAGATTATTTTTATTATTTAAAAAAAACATTATTAACTTTTATTTTAATTCATTTAATGTGTCCTTGCTGAATAAAATAAATTCTTTAAAAATAAAATATTTCTTAAAAAAAAAAAAAAAAAAAATTGAATAAATTTTTTTTTTTTTTTAACTTTAAACTTTTTCTTCTTTGGATCAACATGCTCTGCTGAATCATTCACATTAAAGGGGTGGTTTACTGCTTTTTTTCTTTGCTTGATTGTGTTTATGGGGTGCAATATAATGGGCTCAGATTGGTTAGTTGGGCCGGTGTGTTGTGATTGGCTAAACTGCGTACTGCACATTGTGCGGAAACTTCATGCCAATTACCTTCACGAGCGACAGCTGCACGTGCTCCGGTCAAATGTAAATAATGGTGTCAATATTGCCGTATCAGTTTGAGCCAGAATCAGACCCAGAAAGCGGTAATGAAGAGAGTCAAGCAGAACTCCCGCAAGCACGGCTCTTACAGACGTTTCTGAATGGAAGTTTGCTGTTGTGATTACATACAATTTTTTGAAGTTCGTACACGTTTGTCTTATACACACAAAATAGCATCGAACTAACTGGCTACTAACCAAACAGCACTGGCTTGTGTTTACGTTCTTGATCAAATCGAAAAATGACGTCATAAAGTATACATGGAAAATACATTTACAAAATTAGTACATAATTACAAATTCGGGTCCAAAATGTTTGTATGCGTTTGTCATAGACACATGAAATAGCTTTTAACTAACTGGCTACTAAAGTCAGCGCTGGTATTTGTTTACGACCTTGATAAAACTAAAACATTACGTCTGAAATTATACATGCAAATACATTTAAAATTATGAAATCTCACTTACAGGCTGTGGCCAACACCTGCTGCCTCTGGTTTTAAAGTTGGAACTGCTCCATGATTTAGTAATAGTTTCTGTGTGAATCCGGCATTGAACTCGTGTAGATTCTGGAAGCCGTCTTCAGTAAAATGCGCAGCACAGAGAGCTGAATTAGGATTGTAATCGTCAGGAACATAATCAAACATACATTTTAACCATTGCTGATGAACTACAGCATCTGTAGGAAGCACGAACACAGAAGACCTGACAGCTGGGTGAAAATAACACCGTTTCGACGGCATGACTACAACTCTCCACTATAACTCTTCCTCTGCGACAAAGCCGCAGAACATGGCCTCGCCCCCTTTTCTGCATGTTCCGGAGGGAGGGGTTGATGGGTTTATTTCGTATGCAACCCGGGAAGTATCTTGTTGTAGTCCCATATGAGTCGTTTTTGTAGGCATTAAACTTCCTGATTTTTAAAAGACGATATCTCCGCTTACGTTGAACTTTCAGCGCAGCAAATTTGCAGATACTGTGCATGCACCAACAGCAACATTACACACTATTTAAAATTAAAAAAGTGAAATTGCTGTAAACCACCCCTTTAAGACCAGGAATGTGTATTAATAAACTAAACAGAGTTTTTTAATTTCATGCCGACTTTATAGCATATAGTTGGTGATCCATGTTGATGATGTTTTTAGCTGAACAGCGATAATCAAATCAATATTTCCTTTTTGGTTAACGATTACATAATGTACCCATTATATCAGAGCACATTCAAGTTCAGATTTAGTGCTTTAATTGGAGCAGTTGTGCATTTGGCTTTAGCGAGCGTCACGCAGCATTGTGAGAGTGCCAAAGTAATGACTGCACGACACCGAGAAAATAAACTCCCTAGAGCCGCTGCTCACCCCTCTGCCCCTCGTTTTCACTCCCGCTCCTACAGTAATTTCAGAGCTAAAGACATGGAACGACAACTCAAAGTGCGAGGCTGTGGCTTTACGACCAGAGTCCATCATCAAAGAGCAATTAAATAGTAAGTGTTGCTGATTGGGCTGGAACGGGGCACGCCGTCAGAATAATCGCTGCCGTCGGAGGGCTGGACTCGAGGGGTGTGGTATTTCAAGACTGTGAAAGGTTAGGAGACGCCCGGCGAGAGCATGCTGTCGGCCACCGCGATTAGCACCAGGATTCAGTGCACAAATATGACATTTGATGAGCCGGTGTGAACATGTGGTGCAGATACACAAGCTGTGTTTGTGTATAATGCCGTCAAAATGAGAATTCCTTCACCCACTAAATACAGCTGTCTCAACACAAGCAGTCTGCCATGGAGCTCGACTTCATGCATATTTCAGAAAAAATGCAAAGATCTTGTACCTGTACTCGCTAAAATGCTTTAAAAATGCATGCAACATTTATTGTAAATACAACAGAGATGCTCAGCAGCGGCCGGACACCTGATGCCAGACTTTCTTTTTTGTAGCATTAAAAAATCCTTCCAAATTTCCTAATCCTAATTATTGACAAAAATAATAACAAAATGCTTAAAATATTATCTACAACATATGATTTTTGCCTTGATTGGATGATAAAAAGTTTTTTTTTTTTCCTTTGGATTAATGCACAATGATGAATCATTCACAACAATATTTTAATTTCATACTGCCTTTAAAATAGTATATGCAATGCCAAGATAATATCCAGAGCATACAGTTTATGCTTCAGATATTATGGACACAACAATCTTGATATAAGGTTCATAACTGTGCTATTGTCTTTGTACTCAGTAAAATGCTCTAAGAACAAAGTATGCATGCAACATTTATCGTAAATAAAATGGAGATGCTTGATAACTTTATGCACGACTTGCGTTAAAAAAATAATAAATCTTACTGACCCAAACTTTTGAACTGCAGTGTATCTACCCTCATTACAAACACAGTAATCAGTAACTGCTCAGATTATTACCCAAATAATCAGACCTATGATTTTTTGGCTTGATTGGATGGTAAAAAGCATCTCTTTTTTTCTTTGGATTAACATGCACTAATGAATTATTCACAATAAGACCAGGAATGTGCATTATGAAAGTAAATAGAGTCAATTCTAATTTTATGCTGACTATACTGTATTTCTATACTATACTATATTTCTTATACTGTGGAAGTCAATGGCTGCCGTCAACTGTTTGGTTACCAACATTCTTCAGAATGGCTTTTTTTGTGTGTGTTCAACAGAAGTAAGAAACTAATACAGGTTTGGAACAACCTGAGAACTTTGGAAAACTTTTTTGGGTGAACTGTTCCTTTAAGGATTGAACTTCAGCACAAAAATGGTCAGGTTTTCACCTGCTGGATGTTAAAGCATATACTTACATTCATTTTACACTTTATGGATGAATTACCTTGAAATCAGGTTCAATGTTGTGCTAATGTACTTGTACTCACTAAAATCCTCTAAGAATGAAGAATACAATGCATGCAATACATGCAATATTTATTGTAAATATAATAAATCAACTCAAACGATACAGATAGTAAATTACTCCTAGTGGCTCTAACAATCGCCAAGAAAACTATCCTCATGAACTGGAAATCAAGGAACAACATATTACATCTTGGAAAAACTTACTACTAGAGTACATCTCCATGCAAAACCTGTCAACTTCCACTCAAAATAATACAATAGAATTACACCCCTCTTTGTTATCTCTCATAAACTTCCATCAATCATGAATCCGTTGACCCTCTTTGTCTGAAGCCATCCACAACAACACACCATTCATCAATATCTACACAAGATTTGTGGGAGGGGGGTTAGGAGGAGGTAGCAACAATGGCTAATATCAAACTAAATTAAAACTTATGAAAGATTAAACTTGTTCATTTTATTATTATTATTATTATTATTTATTTATTTTCTTTCCCTATCCTTTCTTTCTCTCTTTCTGTTCTCCTCATTTTCGTCGTGTTTTTATTTTTATTTATTTATTTATTATTATTGTTGTTAATTTTTTTTCTTCCTTTTTCCCCTCTCTCTCTTACTCTCTCTCCCTTTCTTTTCTTTTCTTTTCTCTTTCTCTTTCTATTTCCATGCCTCTGGGCCTCAGTTGGCTGTGGCATCTCAGGTTCTGCCCTGTGTGGTTTGGTTTAGTGGTTGGTGGGTGTGCTGTGGGGCCGGGAACCTTGTGCCTCCAACCTGTACCAGCTCTGCCCTGGTTTTTATTTTTTGCCTCTGGCAGGTTCGGCACTACATGCCTTGCTTATTTTAATGCATCACTAGATGATATACACACATCTATTGTAAAATAAGTAAAGGAAAAGAGGGGAAAAAAAAATAATTAAAATTCCATATATGTACATCAGACACACACACAAAGGGTAAGTGAGACGTGAGCATGGGGACCTGGACTTTGCACTAGGCTGGTTCCATGCTGCACGTCACGCTTTTTTAATGCATCATATACTCATATACATATGTGGGGTAGGCGTGGCATGTGAGTGGCGGCCAGGGGTGGGACTTTTGGGCTCTGTGCCCCGCAGCACCTCTCCTTGATGATTCGTTTTTGGTATAATTTATGCCTTACGCATGGAGGGCCCAGCGGCAGCCTTACAATATCTTTCTATTCATAGCTTTATTACTATTATTATTTCATCATGTATGTTTTGTTGACCTTGGTTATTTTGTATTTGATTTGTTACCTGTAAATAGTATGTTTGTTTGCATAATAAAAAAAAATAAATAAAAAAAGTAAATATAATACATGATGTTCAACGGTGACCAATAACTTTATTTGCATCTGTTTTTTGGTGGCATTTAAACAAATAATTAAATAAATAAATCTTATTGAGCCAAACTTGCATCTAACCCCAATTATAAACAACAGTAATCACTAAATGCTTAGATTATTACCCAAGTAATCAGACGGCAACAAGTGTCTCTTTTTTTCTTTGGATTAACATGCATGAATGAATCATTCACAATCAGACCAGGAATGTGCGTTAGGGATGTAAATAAAGTCACTTTTAATTTCATGCTGCCTTTGAAATAATATATAGAGGTATATGCTTAGAGACATTTAGACATTATGGATGAAACAACCTTGATATCAGGTTCAATACTGTGGTAATGTATTTGTACTTGTTATAATGCTCTAAGATTGAAGAATATATGCAATATTCATTGTAAATTAAATGGAGACACTCAACAGTGGTTGGTAACTATGCAAATATTTCTTTCTTTCATGGCATTAAAAATGATTAAATAACACCCAAATAAATACTTGCATAAAGTTACCAGTCACTGCTAAGCATCATTTTTTTTTTTAAATTTTACACTCCCTAAACTAGCACTAACTTAAAAAAAAAAAAAAATGAAAAAAAAAAATGAATAAATCACATTTGGCAATTAGGGAGGTGTGTACATACTAAATTCCAAAACCTACTGAGCTGCATCCACAGAGAGCGTTTTAAAACACACCTCCAAAACATAATCTGCAATATGAAGACTTCTAAGATGCCCATTCAGCCAAAATCGAACAAAAACATCACAAATATCCTACAGGGAGAATGCAATCCCAGAATGCACTGCAACAAGCTTTTATCGATATTCTAGGTGTTGTTTGTCTATTATTTACATTTGGCTTCTTTTAGGCTCATTAGTCATCAAATCCTCTGGAAACTCCACAGATGTTATGAAGGCTTTAAATCTCACCGAGCACCAGAGCAACTCACAGAACAGAGTTTCAAATCATCTCCAGTATACTTGAGTTCTGACGTGACCAGGCAGCTGTCTATGTAGACAGTTTACAGCACGGCAGCTCACTGAGTTTCCAAACAGAGCCATAAAAAATAAGAGTGAATCGATGACAAACAGCAAGAGCACCTTGCTGCTGCCCCCGATCGTCCCCGACGGCAGCCTTGAGACGCAGACTGACTGAAGACATCATGTGATCGCAGTACATGTCATGCTTATGAGCGTGAAACTGCAGGCAAGATGGATGGTGGGCTATAAATTAGGAGTCAGCGGGGTGCAGTGGGCGGTCGCTCTCTCTCACAAGCCCACTAACAAACCTCCACGCTCCTGTCAGACTGAGTCTCAGCGGACCGTTCACGAGTCTCATTCATACTGCACACAACAATGGGAAAGCTCGGAGAAATGACCGGTTCCAATCTGATTATCTGGCTTTAATACACTTTCAGAGTTTACAGGCTTTCTTTTTGTAGAAAACCGTCATGATATTGATGACATCAACTTGTTTGCATGATTTTGCCTTTTGCCAAAAAGCTGTTGAATCCAATATACTAGATATTTTTTTTTAAACAGAATGCAATACTAAATATTGAAAAATACCTCAAATAAAAAAAATGTAAAAAAAAATCCAATATATTGAAAAGGCTGACATTAAAAATGATGCTATATATAGGCTACAAATTATATATATATATATATATATATATATATATATATATATATATATATATATATATATATATATATATATATATTTTTTTTTTTTAAATTGAGATTTATACATTTATACAGCTGAATAAATGCGCTTTCCATTAATGTATGGTTTGTTAGGATCGGACAATATTTGTCTGAGATACAACTATTTGAAAATCTGGAATCTGAGGGTGCAAAAAAATCTAAATATTGAGAAAATCACCTTTAAAGTTGTCCAAATGAAGTTCTTAATTTTATATTACTGATCAAAAATTAAGTTTTGATATATTTACAGTAGGAAATTTACAAAATATCTTCATGGAACATGATTTTTGCTTAATGTCCTAATGATTTTTGGCATAAAAAAAAAAATCTATAATTTTTACCTATACAATGTATTTTTGGCTATTGCTACAAATATACCCCAGCGACTTAAGACTGGTTTTGTGGTCCAGGGTCACACATCTGTTGCTGTCTATGTTATTAATGTCAATCAAACAACAAAATAAAAAGAGAAGTACTCACTGCTCTTGACCGAATAACTTTCAATATTGATATTTTTCAATATTGAATTGAGTATATTGAAAATATTGTATTATGTCTTGTATTTATAACAAATACATGAATTATTATTATTATTATTATTATTATTATTATTATTATTAAAATTTATTTGAAAATGGACCATGCACAATTTTAACATAAATGGCTAGTTTTCATCTGCTAAACTCCACAGATAAACTCAAAATCAATAAAATGACAAAAAACGAGGTGTCTATATAGCTGTTTTTGAAAAATTCTATTTATTTATTTGTAAATTTAAAATATGTATATATGTAATGTGTACTATGTAATAAATTTAATATTTTTAATACATTTAATTAAAATAAACTGTTATATTTACACAACAATTAAATTTTTATATTTAAAATAAAATATACAATATTTTTACAATTTTGCCCTTTTTTAAAAAAAAGTCCTGTTAGTTATATATAACGTATGCCATGGTCTGTCTGAATACTCGATTCTGATTGGCTGGCAGGTGTTGATTAAATTCGTTGAACTGCACAGGTAGTTCCAGGTCAGTTTAATCACGTTCTATATTAATGCGCTTCCTATAAACATTGGTAACCATAGTAACATAGAGTTACATTTGAATAGTAATAAAGGCGAAAATAACCGTCATTTTTATCGTTCCGGTCAAATACTGCAGCGCAAATATTATTAACATCTTTAATATGTGAATGCTGGCAAATGACCATGGCATAAACGGGATAATCAACGGCTAGCTGTGCATTAAATGATTTGAATGCACTCCACTGTGCGTCGGGTGGTTCTTCGCCTCCACGTCATGCATTCAAATCGTTTAATGCACAGCTAGCCATTGATTATCCCTTACATACACACACACACACACACACACACACACATATATATTATAAAATAATTTTACATGTCAGTCAGACAGCCTTGACATTTGTTGAAAAGAATTATATAAAAAAAAAAATGGAACAGTTTTTTTTCAGTCAGAATAAGCTACACTGCTCAGCTCAGCTTTATGCTGATAGTCAAAAGTCTGGCTTCACAAGACCAGAATAAAGAGCCGACGAGACCAGAATGAGCCGACAGAAGCAGTGAGATGGAAACTGGATGTTAGTGCCAGAAGAACAAATACAAATTGATTCTTCATGTCATAAGAGTGATTCTGCATGAAGAAATGAGTATATTTCAATATTCCAAACTATGAATCAGTTTTCAAATGCCAATGTGGTTTGTGTTTACATCATCATCCCTTGTCATTTTGACATTCCGTTCCTTTTAAAGCTACTGACTGTGTCACGACCTCAGTGTAACGGTCGATTATAGCTCTAGTCCACGGCAGCGGAGAAACCCGATCCAATCTCCTCCATGCATCTGTGCCACAGTCACCTGCCAGCAAAATACTCCCTCCATACTTCAGCACAGATCCAATTATCAGATTGGCTCCCAGCATAGAAAGAGCTGACCACACGCTTATCTGAAACGCCTAATGGCTTCCAATCAAATGTTTAATTCAAAGGGCAGCTTTATTGCATGGTACCTTTCCACATTATCCAGGTTCCCAGCCACTCCGAGTCCTCCGATGGTGTAAAGCTTGCCGTCGTACACCACGCTGTTGTGCCGGCACCGCGGGACTGTCATCCGAGACACCAGATTCCAATTATCCAGCAGGGACATGTAGCACCACACGTCTGCCAGCGTGACTCCAGACTCAATGCCTCCTAAAGAGGGTACAAGCCCAAACAAATGAGTGCTGAAGTCTCCATTTACACCCTCCAACATCACACCTCCATTAATACACAGCTGATGAAAAGACAGAAACACATAAAACAGCACAAACATCTCCCTCTCTCAAGGATTCAGCTTTAGCTGCTTCCAGAAACGTGTATCAGTGTCCATTTTGGTTTAGTTTAAAGAGACAGACAGATATTTAAAAATAAAAGTCTAACAATTTTTTAAAATAAAATGATTATACAATAAATTTCTATGAATTTAATATTTTTATATAAATATTTATATAATATAAACAAATGTTTATATACTTTTTTTTATTTTATATTGATATATATACACCTTGTGTGATAAATTTGTTTATCTCTTATAAAATAAAGTAAAAAAAAAATTATGTATACATATATACACATACATACAGGTGCATCTCAATAAATTAGAATGTTTTGAAAAAGTTCATTTATTTCAGTAATTCAACTCAAATTGTGAAACTTGTGTATTAAATAAATTCAATGCACACAATGCACATGGTTCTTTTAATTGTGATGATTTTGGCTCACATTTTACAAAAACCCACCAATTCACTCTCAACAAATTAGAATACTTCATAAGACCAATAATTTACTGTATATGTACTCAATACTTGGTAGGGGCTCCTTTTGCTTTAATTATTGCCTCAATTCGGCGTGGCATGGAGGTGATCAGTTTGTGGCACTGCTGAGGTGGTCTGGAAGCCCAGGTTTCTTTGACAGTGGCCTTCAGCTCATCTGCATTTTTTGGTCTCTTGTTTCTCATTTTCCTCTTGACAATACTCCATAGATTCTCTATGAGGTTCAGGTCTGGTGAGTTTGCTGGCCAGTTAAGCACACCAACACCATGCTCATTTAACCAACTTTTGGTGCTTTAGGCAGTGTGGACAGGTGCCAAATCCTGCTGGAAAATGAAATCAGCATCTTTGAAAAGCTGGTCAGCAGAAGGAAGCATGAAGTGCTCCCAAATTTGTTGGTAAACGGGTGCAGTGACTTTGGTTTTCAAAAAACACAATGGACCAACACCAGCAGATGACATTGCACCCCAAATCATCACAGACTGTGAAAATTTAACACTGGACTTCAAGCAACTTGGGCTATGAGCTTCTCCACCCTTCCTCCAGACTCTAGGACCTTCTAAATGAAATACAAAACTTGCTCTCATCTGAAAAGAGGACTTTGGACCACTGGGCAACAGTCCAGTTCTTCTTCTCCTCAGCCCAGGTAAGACGCCTCTGACGTTGTCTGTGGTTCCGGAGTGGCTTAACAAGAGGAATACGACAACTGTAGCCAAATTCCTCGACACGTCTATGTGTGGTGGCTCTTGATGCCTTGACCCCAGCCTTAGTCCATTTCTTGTGAAGTTCACCCAAATTCTTGAATCGATTTTGCATGACAATCCTCATAAGGCTGCGGTTCTCTCGGTTGGTTGTGCATCTTTTTCTTCCACACTTTTTCCTTCCACTCAACTTTCTGTTAACATGCTTGGATACAGCACTCTGTGAACAGCCAGCTTCTTTGGCAATGAATGTTTGTGGCTTACCCTCCTTGTGAAGGGTGTCAATGATTGTCTTCTGGACAACTGTCAGATCAGCAGTCTTCCCCATGATTGTGTAGCCCAGTGAACCAAACTGAGAGACCATTTTGAAGGCTCAGGAAACCTTTGCAGGTGTTTTGAGTTGATTCGCTGATTGGCATGTCACCATATTCTAATATGTTGAGAGTGAATTGGTGGGTTTTTGTTAAATGTGAGCCAAAGTCATCACAATTAAAAGAACCAAAGACTTAAACTACTTCAGTCTGTGTGCATTGAATTTATTTAATACACGAGTTTCACAATTTGAGTTGAATTACTGAAATAAATTAACTTTTTCACGACATTCTATCTATCTATCTATCTATCTATCTATCTATCTATCTATCTATCTATCTATCTATCTATCTATCTATCTATATTTATATATGTATATATGTATATGTATATTTATATACAGGCGCTGGTCATATAATTAGAATATCATCAAAAAGTTGATTTATTTCACTAATTTCATTCAAAAAGTGAAACTTGTATATTACATTCATTCATTACACACAGACTGATATATTTAAAATGTTTATTTCTTTTAATTTTGATGATTAGAGCTTACAGCTCATGAAAGTCAAAAATCAGTATCTCAAAATATTAGAATATTTACATTTGAGTTTCAATAAATGACCATCCCTACAGTATAAATTCTGGGTATCTCTTGTTCTTTGAAACCACAATAATGGGGAAGACTGCTGACTTGGCAATGATCCAGAAGATGAACATTGACACCCTCCACAAAGAGAGTAAGTCACAGAGGGTCATTACTGAAAGGTATGGCTGTTTACAGAGTGCTGTATCAAAGCATATTAAATGCAAAGTTGACTGGAAGGAAGAATTTGGGTAGGAAAAGGTGCACAAGCAACAGGGATGACTGCAAGCTTGAGAATACAGTCAAGCAAAGCTGATTCAAACACTTGTGAGAGCTTCACAAGGAGTGAACTGAAGTTGGAGTCAGTGCATCAAGAGTCACCACGCTCAGACGTCTTCAGGAAAAGGGCTACCAAGCCGCTTCTGAACCAGAGACAACGTCAGAAGCGTCTTACCTGGGCTGTGGAGAAAAAGAACTGGACTGTTGCTCAGTGGTCCAAAGTCCTCTTTTCAGATGAAAGTAAATTTTACATTTCATTTGGAAATCAAGGTACCAGAGTCTGAAGGAAGAGTGGAGAGGCACAGAATCCATGTTGCTTGAAGTCCAGTGTGAAGTTTCCACAGTCAGTGATGATTTGGGCTGCCATGTCATCTGCTGGTGTTGATCCACTGTGTTTTCTGAAGTCCACAGTCAACGCATCCATCTACCAGGAAATTTTAGAGCACTTCATGCTTCCTTCTGCTGACAAGCTTTATGGAGATGCTGATTTCATTTTCCAGCAGGACTTGGCACCTGCCCACACTGCCAAAGGTACCAAAAGCTGGTTCAATGACCATGGTGTTACTGTGTTTGATTGGCCAGCAAACTCGCCTGACCTGAACCCCAGAGAGAATCTCTGGGGTATTGTGAAGAGGAAGATGAGAGACACCAGACCCAACAATGCAGAAGAGCTGAAGGCCACTATCAGAGCAACCAGGGCTCTCATAACACCTGAGCAGTGCCACAGACTGATCGACTCCATGCCACGCCGCATTGCTGCAGTAATTCACGCAAAAGGAGCCCCAACTAAGTACTGAGTGCTGTACATGCTCATACTTTTCATTTTCATACTTTTCAGTTGGCCAAAATTTCTAAAAATCCTTTCTTTGTATTGGTCTTAAGTAATATTCTAATATTTTGAGATACTGATTTTTGACTTTCATGAGCTGTAAGCTCTAATCATCAAAATTAAAAGAAATAAACATTTTAAATATATCAGTCTGTGTGTAATGAATGAATATAATATACAAGTTTCACTTTTTGAATGGAATTAGTGAAATAAATCAACTTTTTGATGATATTCTAATTATATGACCAGCACCTGTATGTATGTATGTATGTATGTATGTATATATATATATATATATATATATATATATATATATATATATATATATATACCTGTATGTATGTATGTATGTATGTATATATATATATATATATATATATATATATATATATATATATATATATATATATAGTGAACCAATACATCTTCAATACAACTCTTTATATATTTTTCTCTGCATTAATTTTGGATTTTTGTTTTTTTAATGTGACATGCTAAAAACTTAATGTAAAAAAATGCTATTTCTTTTAAAAGTTATGCATGTAAATTTTGTGAGCTCATATTAATTGAAAGTCTGCATGGAATATTTATCATATGCCAGGATCATTTAAAATAAATTACAGAAGGAAAATGCTATTTAAAAATACATACCATACAGCAATACACTTTCCTTTTTACCATTATAAAAAATGAAATCTAAAAATCTTGATGTCCATGGATGTGTTATGCACTACTCATATACAGTTTTCATTAACAAACTGCCACTGCAGCTTTAGAAATGTCGTCTTTCCTGTGCTATCGATTTTATCCTACTTGATTTGTGGGATATTTAACATCATAATTTGACACACAGCCAGTCGTAAAGACAGAGATGAGGAACAGCCATCTGCCTTCCCATCATCCCTCAGAGCGAGAGCTGCTAAATATAAAAGCAGACACCTGCAGGCGGCCACCAAACTGCAAGTGACACACTGTCGGCTTGATTACCTGACAGGTAGATATTATCCCCCGCCGATATGACGGAGAAGAACTCGCGGTTGTAGAAAGGCAGGCTGGCCAGGGGGTACCACTTGTTGTTCTGAGGGTTGAAGCAAGTGACGGCTGTCAGCGAGCGCTGGTTCATGCCGATGACCTGGCGCCCACCCACCAGCACGATCACCTCAGCAACACCTGCAGAGACGCACGCAGAAACAAACACCTTGACATTCACAGAAATAACCTGCTCAAAGCAACACATCAGACCAGATTACACTGCGAGATGGACTGAGCTGAGCTCTGTTACTGGTGCAAGCTGGGTTTTTGTGATAGTTATAATGGGTGACCACGTGACTGGGTGAATGCTATTTACACTAGCACTCAAAAGTTTGGATAATAATTAAAATATTTTTGAAAGAAGTCATAAAAATAGGGTCAGTAAGGCTGCATTTATTTAATAAAAAATACAGTAAAAACAATGAAACTGTGAAATTTTAATCACAATTTAAAATTGCTGTTTTCTATGTGAATCTATGTTATGTAATTTATTTCCGAGACTCAAATCTGTATTTTCAGCATCATTACTCCAGTCTTCAGTGTCACATGATCCTTCAGAAATCATTCTAATATGCTGATGTGCTGCTCAAGAAACATTTCTGATTATAATCAATGTTGAAAACATTTGTGATGCTTCATATTTTTGTGGAAACCAAATATATGAAGGGATTATAAAAAGCTCAATAGAAATATTTTGTAACATTATAAATGTAATTGCTGTCACTTTTGATCAATTTAATGTGTCCTTGCTGAATTAAAGTAAAAATTTCCTTCTTTAATTTACAGTATATAAATCTTACTTTCCCAAACTTATGGCAGTGTATCATAGTTTCCACAAAAATATGAAGCAGGACAACGGTTTTCAACATTAATAACAATTCTTGAACAGCGAAACAGCATATTAGAATGATTCAATAAGGATCATGTGACACTGAAGACTGATGCTGAAAATTCAGCTTTGCATCACAGAAATAAATTATATTTTTAAATATATCCAGACAGAACACATATTTTAAATTGTAATAATATTTCACAAAAATACAGATTTTACTGTATTTCTGACCAAAAAAAATGCAGCTTTTCTGAGCAGAAGAGACTCATTTCAAAAACATTCAACTTACACTTTTAACTGGTACGGTATGTACAAGGGTTTATAAGTGCATGTGATGAATAACTGGAGCTTAATGGAGTAAATATGAAGCAGACAGAAGTGAACTGTGTACTTTTTGACATGCAAGTTCAACAACCAAACAATACATTTAATAGAGCAATTTTTGTTCAGAGCGAAATTATCTACAAACAGAAGCCGTTTTCTGATCAATTATGAATGTGCTTTCCTCTTTACAGCGCATGAAGTCTCTACACCGACTGCTTATGCCACATCACGGGCCTTTCATTCTGTAATTCATTTTATTCTGACACAGAAACACAAAAAAGACAATAGAAAATGGAAAAAGGAATACCACAAAGAGGTAGCGAGAAAACATTTCATAAGAAAAAGGGATATAACAAGGAAAAAATAATAGCCTCTGAGTCAAAAACATGACAATTTTGGGGAGATAACAAATGTTCCCTGCTAAAAATGAGGAGGAACTCAACACAGACTGACAGAAAAGATCCAGAGCGCTATCAGCAAAGTTTGCCCTGACAAAAATACACAAGTATCTTTCTATTTAAAGAAAAGTACAGACTCACTGGCATGAAAAAGGCTTCAGGCTCCATTATTCTGTACTAGCTGAAAGTACCCAACACGATCTTATCATCCGAATTAAAATTCATGACATACATTGTCTTGATAAATGAATAAATAAAAGAAACAGTGGATCGGGGCAGAAAGGGTCAGGCCTCTGTAACGGCAGAAAATTAAATGTCATTGTTCGCATCTTAAAAAAGGTTTTTAAAAAAAAAGAAGAGAGAGAGAGAGAGAAATACTCTTGCCTTTGATTTCAAGGGATCCTGAAATACAAAAATGAATGATCTCTGGGGACTTTTATTGTCTCTGTGTAATTCTTCTCAATACAGTGATTCAATAAAATGAACAAAGACTCATAGCACACACTGTATAAATCTCTCGGAGGAGATACAGCAACAATGAATTGCAGCTGCTGATAATGTCGTTTATTTCAATGTGTCTGTCTGTTTTAGTACCAGATTCCCTAAAGTTATTATGTACACAAGGATACAAACAAAAGACTATACTGAATGCATGCACTTAATGCACACAATAAACTGATATATATTGTAAAGTGCATGAAAATTATATATATATATATATATACACACACACTTTTGCACACTTTTTGAAACGTTTGTCTCTTTTACCCATCAGTGATGAATGTTAAATAAAACAAAAAAAGAAGGCTGTTCTCGTGAGTGCGGATCATAATTTCCTATACTACACACACACACACACACACACACACACACACACACACACACACACAGACCCCCCCCCCCCATGCACACATATTCATTAAATAAAAAAATATTATTTATTTGTTTTATATAGTGCAGTCATGCACTTACTGCATATAAATAAAAAATAAAATTCAACAAAAAACAATAATACAGATATATATTTATAAATATGAATAATACAGATATAATTGATATATTACTAAATAATTCTACACACACATATACATACATATTAATTAAAAAAGTTATATATTATACAAATATCTTAAATTTAAGAGAAAATAGTTTAATTTTAAATATAGTTTAAAAGTTTAACTGCTACAAATTACATTTTTATATCATATATACATTTTTAGAATAAAATATAATTTAAATTTTGTGTATTTTATAAAGCAAACATCTCTTTTTAATAAATTGGCTTTCTGCAGGCTGTAAAAGAACCAAGCAATGACTGTTGTGAATACGGTGGAATCTAAAACAAGTCTCATTTGCATGGAAAGGAGACATATTTATGCTAAAAATAATGAAAACATAATTTAAATACTCATGACACAGCTCTATACCCGTGCTGCAGTGGATCGCGAATAAGATGCATGTGCACTGAAACACGCACGCTAATATGACGCAACCAGTGGCGTGATATTTCGGCTCAAGCTCGGGTTCACAGGCGTTTCCAGAGAAGAAAAAATGCATTTGATTGGCACAAACATCTGCTCGTGTGGCAACTCTTTCAGCCACACGACTGCAGGTCGTGTTCCCACTTCACACCAGTGCAGCTTCCTGTTATGAGAGCTCCCCTTTTTCCCACAAACAAAACCCCCTTCCCACAAACCCTCACTACATTACAGCAGCAGCATCAATCAAACGCCACACGACAAGCCCTGTTCATGTTCCGCCATCAACCACATCACAACATCCACCAGCAGGTACCTGACTGTCTGCAGCGACACTTCTGCTTATACGTGAGTGTAAAAACAGTCCTGACGGTTAGCGTTACCCTTTCATATTTTAATTATCAATAAAGAAGTATTTGATCATCATGATATGAAAAACTCAGGGTAATTATTCAGCAAAGTTAGTAACAGTCTCACGCATACGCAACATGCAGGTTTCGTTTTGTGTGAAACTGTAGCTTTCTAAGCTATCAGAAATACACGGAGTCAAGATTACTGCATCAGACCAGAACATTCGTATTTATTTTCTGCGTCGTAACCACGCATCAACAATAAAACTCTTAAAGGGGACGTGTCAAATATGCATGTGTGTATGTGTCAGTGATGTGTGAATTATGTATCAGTGATGTATTAGTTGCTTGTATCTGCCCCTACACAGGCCCCCCCAGAATTCACCAACACCGGCAACATCAGCTTGCTTGGAGCTCGAACTTGTCTCCCTGAACACGTGCAGTGACTTGAGATTGCAGAAGGTTGAACCTCTTTAGCAGTCTGAGATTTGTCCCCGGGGTCTGTCCCCTTGTTGGCGGCTGGACGACCCCTCTTAGGAGCCAGCGCGGGAACCGTCGGCTGACCTAGTTCTCCACGCTCTGGTTCAAGTCGATCAACAGTGACTCGTTCTGGACGGCCCCCGGCGTCGACCAGGAAAGTTTTGACTCCAGCCTCCAGAACTCGAAGGTATCAACAAAAACTCTCCAACTCTTAAAGGGGACGTGTCAACGTGTCAATGCATGTGTGTATGTGTCAGTGATGTGTGAATTATGTATCAGTGATGTATTAGTTGCTTGTATCTGTCCCTAAAAAGCCATGACTAAAAACAGAATGTTGAGAGATAAATTATATGTGTGAATGAATTCTCTAAATGGGGGAACCGACTGACTTCAGTTTCAGTGGCATTTTCTTTTCCTCTTTTCTCTGTGTAATGCCTAATAAAGTAGTGTTTATAAGCGCAGCGCTGCTTCGTTTACAGTGTTTACTGTGGAAACAGCTTTATTTCTGCTGTTCCATAGGCGCCACCTGCTGTCAGACAGTAGATTTACATTTTATTCAGTCCGTCTGCAATTTGTTCAGAATAATGCAAAAATTGGACCAAATTTTTGTTGTAAATTGGTAAAACAAGCTAATGTGCAATTGACCCTTGGCAAAAACCCACCCTCCTTAGTTACTGTTGCTATGTCCAACAAGCCATGCCACTCTCAATCTACACATGTTTTCACGCAGTAAAAAATAATGAATCATTTTGGTCACAAGAATCATTATATGAAATTTTGGTAATCAGGAAACACTATTCACTATTAACTAGTTGCTTGTTAGCATGCATATTACTAGCCTATTGGCTGTTTTTTAATATTTATAAAGCGTATATTAATGCATGATCATATTCTAGATCCCTTAATACTATCCCACTCTTAAACATAACTTATTTACTTACTATAAATAAACAGAAAATTTGAATTAGTTTATTGAGGGAAAACTCAATGTATTTGCTAATCTAAAGTGCTACCAAAGTTTACAAGAGCACTTCTCTCATCTCGTATTAATGCAGCGTGGCTAGGATCGGGACCCGGGGTCTGTGCCCTTCTGCCAGCCTCATGATCTCCCGTGGAGCGCGGGACCCCGCTGCGCTCGGCTCCTTCCTGCTGACTGTGGCATTAGAGACTCAAGCAGCAGGCGGTCTGCTGCTGATCGCCCCACCTCTGCCCCGCGCCAAATCACAGCAATGGATTATGACATGAAAAGAATTCAAGGAGCTTTCTGGCTTTAGATTTTCCCTCAAACCCTCTAGCAACAGGTTTGGGAGCATAAAACAATAGAGCAGGAGAGAAAATGCACCTTCAAACATATTTAGAAAAGAGGCTTTGTAGCATTTAAAGTCGGCATGAAATGAGTATTGAGTCTATTTAATTTCTTAAAACATGATCCCTGATTTAAGAAAAATAAAATACAACCTTTCTTCAAAATGCAATTTCTCACCTGTAAAATGACTTTTCTTTTCGTATGACATCAAAAGTCCTTGAATTTTCATGATCCAATAAATCCCAAAAGGATAAAATCAAGCCCCATTCTACTTTTTTTGTTAATACAAAACACACTAAGTTTGGGTTTTAAAAGAAATGTTTTCTGCTCACCCAGGCTGCATCTATTTGATCAAAACTACATTAAAAATAGTAATATTGTGAAATATTGTTACAATTTAAAATAGCATTTTTCTATGTGAATAGCTGTAATATGCAATTTATTCATGTGATGCAAAGCAGAATTTTCAGTCTTCAGTGCACATAATTGCAGCTTCCAAACTCTTGAGAAATGTATTTTGTATTATGTGACAAAAATGGGCTGTGAATGTTTTCAAGTTTACTTCACAGGAAAGTTTAGTACGCTAATTACAAAATAATTCAACTGACAAAGGACTTGTGTTCACAGTAAATGCACTAATAATGGAAAGTGTCAGTGCTGGAAATAAACATCGAAAACATGCAACAAATCACACTGTTTCACAATTATAATTGCAGCATTTACAAACTACATGTTAAAGCATGACGATAACCAGTCTTTTATGTCATGTCATGACCAAACAACAAAATAAACCTGGGTCTATCCACTTGAATGGGTGCTGCTGACATAAAACTTTCCATGATAAAAAAACTGCATGTTAAAACAGACTTGCTGCATAGGCTACAGTAATTCAAAATGGCAAAAGGTCACGCTGTTTGAAACACTTAAAGTTTTTGTCATTTTTCAGTAAAGCTGCGGCTTTATCTCACATCTGGTGTTTTATTTTTTGTTCCATTTTAAAATACTTTCTTACATAATAAGTAAGACATTCAACACATTTCTGGGTGTAAATACTGTGGCGCTTTCAAAAAGAACAGTGCTATTCAAAAGCAACAACAAAAGACGAAATCAAAACAGATTTCCGTTTCTGACTCTTTATATAATAATGAATGTAGAGAATGTTAAAGCCCCGCGGTCGGCGGTGAACTGGGTCGTTGGGTGTGATAATTTCAGCGCAGTTTGTCTTAAGTACACACAGGTGAAATTTACCCACTGGCAAAAGCTCAGTAATAAGAGGCGCAGGTGCGCTGACGGCCGCGGTTGACGCTTGCTTTGGCAGCTCTCTGACAGCGCTGTGGCTCTATTCCAGACGCTCCACTCAACAGCGCTCTATCACACTGCATCAGGACGGATTTCTATCCAGCACACTGCTGTTGCTGCTTTTATATCTGTGCACTGCATTGTTGTAAAACAGTCCTGTTGCTGATTGGTCAACACATGCTAAAATACACAATATAGCATGCAAAAGGAGCCCTAGTGCACAGCATACATAAAGACCAACTACTAACCAGAGTGTACAAATCACGACCACATCTAATAAAATTTCATGAGTTAAAGGAATAATTCACCAAAAATGAAGATATCTTAAAGTTTACTCATCCTCAGGCCATCCAAGATATAGACGAGTTTGTTTCTTCATCAGATTTGGAGAAATTCAGGATTCCATCACTTGCTCACCAATGGATCCTCTGCAGTGATTGGGTGCCATCAGAATGAGAGTCCAAACAGCTGATAAAAACATCCACAAGTAATCAACACCACTCCAGTCCATCAGTCAATGTCTTGTGAAGCCAAAAGCTATGTGTTCATAAGAAACAAATCAATCATTAAGTCCGTAGTCCATAATATTGCATCCTCCAGTGAAAAAGTAATCTCACCTGAACCAGGAGTGAAATATGCATAGATTAAGCACCATATACAATCTACACAATCTAAAACCATTTTAAAGAAATATATTTGTGGATTTTGATGAGAGAGACAACAGGAGATGGACTTTTCTTTACTGGAGGAAGCGTTACAATGGATTATGGACTATTGTGGCCAGAAGCAACGTTTGAAGTTAAAAACATCTTAATGATGGATTTGTTTCTCACGAATACGCAGCTTTTGGCTTTACAATACATTGATTGATGGACTGGAGTGCTGTGCATTACTTGTGGATTATTGTGATGTTTTTATCAGCTGTCTGGACTCTCATTCTGATGGCACCCATTCACAAGCAGAGGATCCATTAGTGAGCAAATGATGGAATGCTGAATTTCTCCAAATCTGTTCCCATGAAGAAACAAACTCACAGAAATGCAGCTCAGAGCAGCACCAGTGTATCTGATGTTCACCACAAGGATCATACTAATCTTGAAGAGACTATAAGCCATGCAGAACAATGTACCGGCAGACAGTCGCGGGCGAGTTCTGGGCGTCTGCATCTCTTGGCGGGCGTGCGGCAGCATGTGGTAGCGCTTGGCTTCATTCACCAGGTCCCTGCAGGCCTCTGAAGATTTGATCAGCTCTTCGTTGTCCACCACGTTCAGCAGGTAGCTGGGATGGATGAACGGAAGACGTACCACCGCCAACAGCTCAGACACATGCTGGAGACAGGACAGACGGAGAGGAAACAGAGAATAGAAAGAAAAGAAAGGAGCAGGAAGAGAGAAAGAAAGAGAAAATGTGAGTTAGATTTGTGCATTACACTCTCTTAATTGTGGTAATGATGCATTCGTGTTTACAAATTAGCTTCCTAGAGAAAAAAAAGAACAGTCTTCCAACAGAGATCCAAGGGATGCTGTGCGAAGATGCCCATTACAAGCACAGAGGTGCCAGTAAATAATAAATAGATACTGATACACATTAATCGGAGACAAACAACCTCTGCTAATATCAAATAACACAAACATCAAAACGAGTCAGAATATCAGAGCTGGAAGTTAAACATGTTCTTTTTTCCATTTTCAGTTGATTTACATTCAACAAACACTGTCAGGAACTGAATAAGTTATACAAGTTTGTATAACATGTTTCATAGAACACGGTAATTCAACAGACATACAGTAGTTGTTACCTGTAGCAGAAGAATCGCTTCTCAATATCATTAACTCATTGTTATATCTAGGTCAAGTCCCAAAACCTTCAATTTGGCAGTTATTATGCCTCTTAAGAAACCACAACTAGATCCTAGTGAACTGGCAAATTATAGACCCATGTCAAATTATCCGTTCATGTCTAAAATTTTTGAAAAAGTTGTGTCTGCTCATTTGGGCTCCTTCCTGCAAAAAAACAAAAAACAAAAAGATGATAACTATGTATGAAGAATTTCAGTCAGGTTTCAGGCCCCATCATAGCACAGAAACTTCACTTGTTAAAAGTACAAATGACTTGCTTCTTGTATCAGACCAAAGCCACATCTCATTGCTAGTTTTACTTGATCTTGCATTTTACTTGAGTGCTGCGTTTGACACTATAGATCATGACATACTCAGAGATCAATTACAAAACTATTTGGGTATACAAGGGCAGGCTTTAAGACAATTTAGATCCTACCCGTCCGACTGTTATCACTTTTATTGAAGTGGGGAATCATCTCAATTAACACCAGTAAAGTATGGAATGCCACAAGGATCTGTCTTAGGCCCGCTGTTATTTTCAGTATACATGTTGACCCTTGGTAATATTATTAGAAAATACAGGATTAGTTTCCATTGTTATGCTGATGAAACTCAACTATATAACAGAGTGTGTTAAAAATGTAAAAGAATAAATTTTCTCCTATTAAATTTGGATAAGACAGAGATATTACTTATTGGAATTAAAAAACAGTACACAGAATTTGCATCTAGACGGATGCACTGTTACTTCCTCTACAGACAAAAATTTTGGTGTTGAAGGTTGGGTGTTAACCCCTCAGAGGACCTCAGATGATACCAACCCTGAACCAACATACAAAACTACCAAATTTTGCTATAAAGTTTGATCGCAATATGTAATCTTTATGTGCCGTTGATAGTGTTGAACGTTTGAATACATAACTGGACTCCAGAACTAACTGGATGATTTTTACTGTACATTTCTGCCGTACAGACATCAACTTGACAGTCACCACTGATGAGCTTCTCCTAAATATAATGTAGAAACTTTAATTTTCTGTGAAGCTGTTTTGCAATGATTTGTATCGTGAAAAGCACCATACAAATAAACAGGAATTGAATTGAATTGAACTGAACATAGGCAGGCACAAAGTCATGTTAAAATCATTTAAAAGTTCATTTAAAATGAAAAGAAAATTAAAGAAAAATAAGGAGAAAGGTAATTAAATAATTTATTTGTTTAATTAAATTTATATAACATTTGAATAACGTTCAAATTATTAATTAAAATTAAATTCAATAAAAATGTATAATTGAAAATTATTAATATAAATAAAATATTATAAATTAATTATAAATGAAATAAATTCATTGAAATAAATGAGTATGAATGAATAAAATGGAATGATAAATTAATGAATAAACAAACAAATAAATACATTTAAAAATGAATGAATGAATGAATGAATGAATGAATGAATGAATGAATTAAAGAACAAACAAATTAATTCAATGAAATAAAACAAAGAAGCAAATAAATAATGTAGTGCAATGAATTCAAAGTAAAGCATAAGTAAACAGACATGTGTTCAGTTTGGACATGTAGCCATATCCTTGCAGCCTGGTAGATCTGTTAAACCCACATAATGCATCTGGTCAACAATCACACCATGATCCCGAGTGTTATCAGAGCTGGTCAGTTTTTATTTGTTTGATAACAGGCCGTGTGAACAGCTTGATGTTCAGGTGGTCCTTTCCAAATGCTGCGTTTTTGGGCTCGATCAACAGCGGGTTTCCATGGTGAACAATCCCAGCGTGCCATCGCTTCTTGTCCACTATATCTCCAGCGGGATTGTCAACATAAAAAGACACGGACAACATCTGGTGTGGCTCACAGTCGCTTTCTCACGACGATTCATTTCAAAAAGGACCATTCGTTTTGGACAAAATGCATCTGCATCCGAGAACGTGCAGTATTTCCAACCAGAAAGGAAGAAAGGTCAGAGATTTACTGGCGGCACTGGTGGCATTTTACTAAAGTCCCCAGTGAGACTGGAAAAATCTGCACCGTCACTTTCAGGCAGTTTATCAATCTGGCATTTCAGGTATGGACTCAAAACCAGTCGTGGCACAAGAACGGATAAAATAAATGAAAAATGGTATCTGAAAAAGGCGTTTCTAGCAATCTAGAGGCAGAATGGCTGCCGAAGAAATCCCTCAGGATTACAACCATTCCCTCCATTGCTCAGGCAATCAAGACTTATCGACTGAATGATCTAGGAATCCAAATGCAGCTCCGCTCACCACTTGCCTGAGCGTATCTGCAATAATGTCATGCCATGAGGGAGCCAGACTATGGCATGCTGAATACCAGATTAAGACAGCACAAACCGCAGCTTTACTGGGCCAAAAGATGAATCATCAGCCGGCTGAACGCTGAGTAAAAACATAAATGCAAGGTCAGAAAACATGGATGCTTTCGGTGCAAACATATCTGATCTACAGTATATGATGTGCACAAGTGATTCCGGATGGGATGAACTGCATGCATTAGCCTCTTTATCACTTCCCGACAATCACGGGAAGATACAATAGAATGAAGAGCGATTAGATGTGTGATTCACGCTTTACTTGTGACGGGAAATGCAGTTTTGTTGTGCAAAACTGTTGCATTGCTTCTAGACCAATCAAACCTCTGGAGATAGTGTACATGCAGATTGCATTTTGTTCAAAATAAAGGGCGTTCAACAGATGGATGGATTCATTCTGAAGTTTGGATGCTATTTTAGAGTTGGCAAGACAAAAAAAAAGAGCTTCTATGAAACATCACACTCTGTCCGTATATATTCACATGCATCACGAGGCATCTGTCAATCTGACATAGTGTTGTGGCACTTCACTGATGCGTCCTCACAGAACAGCTACATCTGAACGCATCAGAACAGACAGCAGCGTGTTTGATACTTATCAAATTGCTATTGATCTCTGACAAGTAAAAACTGCCAACATCTGTCAGCCACAGGTTTCCGATTCAATACTTTTGACAGATATTCCTATTTACAGGCGGAAACGACTTCACATCGTCTCTTTCTTTCTCTCTAGCTGATGAAAAGACAAAATCACAGCAAGACAAAAAAAAAATCTGCTCTCTAAAATATAAAAATATCAGTCTGGAATGCTTGATTGTGGTTGATCAATTCACTGCATTCTGCAGTCAAGTCTGTGAGGTTCACAGAATCAAAACTTTTTTAAGTTTTAGGCACTTAGTAGCAATTTACGCTACTGTTAGTTATACAGGAAACAGCAGTGATCACAGGTACAGTAAACAAACTTACTTAGCTATTGTTTGCATAGTTACTCAACTTTACAGCCATTCATTCTCAAGAGGAAAGTGTTAGCAGTTAAGATAAGTATAAGATCAGTGTAAGAGTTAGATAAGCATAGCCCAATTAAAAAAATATAAATAAAAAAAATCTTAGACCACAATGCAATGTAATAAAACACTATGCAATAAAATTCAAACTAAATAATAAAATAAAATTATTATTTTTATTATTACTGTTCTCTATTAGTTCAAACATATATATTCAAGACATACAATCTTTAAACGGCATGTAAAAGCACAACTAATTTGGGGATCGGGCATGCATCATGCATCGATGTTTCTGTCTCGTCCTGTCCAGACTTTACAGTATGATGAAAGTCAAAAGTCTGTTTCCACTAGACTCCATCAGGGCACAGACAAACAGAAAAGACAGAAACAAACCAAAAACAAACAACTGGCAAAAACCCACCACCTCCCCCCGAAAAGACGGCCTCCTGACATGACAATAATCGCTCTAATATTTCATTTCATGGCCAGACACGCTCGCTGTGCTCTTCACGTTTTCCTCCAGACATATAATAAACAGCCATCCCCAAGGCAGGCCGTAACATGCTGGAATCAAATTTGCGATGTTTATTTTGCTGCTTGTAAATATAAAATTTCTCTATCAGAGCCATAAATCACAAAGCCGAGCGGCTCTCTGAGCGAATCTGAGTACAGATGCTAATAGAAAGTGAAAATTCAGGGAGATTTCTTGCTTGTGTTTCTGTGCTTGAGGGCACAGCAGTTTTATAAAGAAACACAGAAAGAGAAGTGAGAGAGAGAGAGAGCTACATACACACAAAGACAGTCATGCATTAAAAATATATTAGATAACAGGAGGGGAGACAGAGAGCAGAATCCTGCGCGGGACGGCAGACTGACGCGCAGCCACTGTGAGCGCCGTTTGATGGATGGGGAGCGTCGGCGCGCTGAAAAGAAGACAGATTAAGCATGTCCAAGAAACACTTTTCTCTCTGTGGAATATACGGAGAGATGCGTATCCCGGCGCGGCACAACAGTCAGCGGCGCTGCAGCCGGACAGCGTCATCTCTAATGATGCCTGTGTGCTGAGATAAAGCACGAGTCTGCGGCTCACGGTGAAAAATGACCTGGGAAAACAGCCTCCGTCGCAATACTCAGCAATTGCATTTCACGGTAAACCAGAGTCAGCACACAGGCCAGACCGCAGCGAGAGCTCCCGGATACATGCGACAAACGTTTAATAAAGCTGTGATCTGTCCTACTGCACGGAACGCTCATCATACAGTGGAGAAAATAATAAACTGAATGATAAACTGATGGAAATGATGTTCTAAAAAAATAAATAAATAAATAAAATAAAATAAAATAAAATAAAATAAAATAAAATAATAAAACAAAATAAAATAAAATAAAATAAAATAAAACGCCTGGTCTTGAAGAAAATATATTTCTCAAAGTATGTTAAACCCTTTTCTATAGAAATGCTTATAGAAATAAAGTTATTAAATTATTATTTGTTTGTAATGTATGTTTAAAGATGATAATATTAATAATATACAAATAAATGAAACAAAATAAAACAAGTTTAAATAAAACTACAGAAAAATAAAAAATAAATTGAAATAAAAAAGATGAAGTGCCTGAGTTTATAGAAAAGATATTTTTAAATGATTATAGAAAAAAAAATATTGAAATGATGTTAAAATAAAACAAAATAAAGCGAGCCTGACGGAAATATATTTCTAAACAACTGCTAAACTATTTTTTATAGAAATGCTTAAAGAAATAAATTGATGATTTATTTAAAAATACATTATATTAGAGCTTTTATAACCATTTTCTGTTATGACTTTTTGTAATGCTGACCTTTGAATAAACCCTGAAGTGAATCAAGAGGCCACGATTTTGCGTGTAGTCCTTTTGTGTTTGCATATACGGTTTTTGAGGGCTTTGTGCTCAAATGGAATAACAGCACAAGAAATGTTTTTTTTTTTTTTTTTTTAAGAATTTCAGAGTTTGAAAGGTTTTTCAGTACCAGACTGACCCTAATCTCTTGGGCGAAAAATCAAGATTGCACCAAGTTTATGGGTCACTACACAGCACCAAAGCAGGAAAAGATTCTTAAAGCACTTTAAAGAAGCCATTTAAAAATGACCGAAATGGTGGAAATATTGGCAAGTTATACATATTTATACTCGTTCATCCCAAAAGGGCCAATTAAATCAAAACTTCTAAACGCTTGTCTTGACCTCCTGAGAATAGTGTCCAGTGCTGAACAATGACCCTTTCTCCGGTTCCAAGGGTCCGGAAGCTCTTTCTTTATGACTGTTTAAAAGTGCATTGAATTGGTTTTGTATTTTTGCTGTAATCCGTCTGGTGAACTTCCACAGTACAGTGAACGTTAATCCTTCAGTCCACACAAAAACACAACTCATTCTTTCTCACCTACAGTACAGCGCCGGTTTGTTTGTGTGAGGAAGTTGTGATTTCTCGTAGGATGTAGGCGTTCTGCTGCTAAAAAAGAACTAAGAAAAGGAGAAAGAAATGTGTAATGAGGAATAAAAAAAAACAGCTCAGAGCTGCAAGCACAGGCTAAAATAACTCGCATTAAACTTGCATTAAATTTAATGAAGGTACTATTCAAACGTCCATGTATTATTTTAATTCAAGCATTATAATTAATCTACAAAAGCAGGCTTTGTCTTCTAGCTTTCATGACTTAATTTGTACGACATTATTACCGTGTTTAGATCTTAAACTATTCCCTGTTCCATGAATGCCACAGAAATGGTCCAAAAAATAAAAAAATAAAATAAAATAAAATAAATAGATAAATAAATAACAATATGTCACCCCATAAGCAAAAGGAAAGGAATAAAGTAATTATATTTTTAAGAAATATTTTTACAATTTTGACATGAAAATGCAGTACATTTATAACTCCTATAACCTGTTATGTCATTCATGCATAAAAAAAATCATGAATTACACAAATAAATAAGTGCATTGAAAAAGCAATGCTCAAAATATCAATGTATAAATAAGTAAACATAAGTAAATGCAGAAAATAGCAATGCATAAATGCATGAATAAATAAATGCATGAATAAATACATAAAATGATAGTTTACATATATAGTTTAATTTTTTACATTTTCAATAAAAATGTAGCACATTGATTTCTATAATATCAGTTATTTTATGCATGCATGATAAATAAATGCATAAATAAATAATTGCAACATATTAATACATGAAACCATAAATAAATGCATAAATAAGTGAATATAAATGTGAATGTAATAAAAATAATACAATGATACAATTTTTCTCATAATGTCAATCAAAATAGCACATTGTGATATGCATTATTATTCAAATGCGCACTATGCATTTCAAAAGCTTTTCAATTGGTTTGCATACATAGTGGACATGAGAACAGCTTTCAACATGAGACACAAAGCGTTCGGTGCAACACTGGATTCAACCCCAGTAAAGCTGACAATCAGAATCAGAGGGTAGTCAACACAGCAGCAGAGTTCAGCAGCTCTCTGTGAGATGAAACGTCCCGCTGTGAGCCAATCTACTGAGACAACACCAGAGAACACCTGAGACCTGAGACCTGAGACCTGAGAGAGAGCATCATTAAAACGAATGACCCGACAGAGCTCGTGCTGACCTCACCCGAACACATAAACCACACAAAACCAGCCTGACATAAACAACACCTGTGTTTTTTCACCTGCTTAATGGTAAAGTAAGAGACATGGTTTGAGGAATCACTCATGTTAGGAGCACAAACGCTGCAGGTTAATACTACAGACTCTCAATTTATTGAAAAAGAAAAGGATTTTACAGCTTCTTATTTTATTGTAAATTACTCATTCACTTATATAGTTTAGACATTCTTTTCATGAAAATGTAGCACAATAACTAATAAAATATCAATTACGTTAAAAATAAGTGCATAAATAAATGCATGCATCAATCAGTCAATTAATCAATGGGACAACACTTTTTTTCAAAAGCACATGATTTGAGGAATAATTTTTTCGTAATTCATCATGTCTGAAGCACAAACACTGCAGATGTGTCCTAAGCTATAATACATTGGCAATCTGTAATACCCCTACATAAGTCTTTTAAGGTGGAATAATTTGTGCCTGGAGCACAAACACTGCAGATATTACAGATTCTCAATTCAATGAATATTACAGATTCACTGCTTTCATCATATGGCCTAAGTAATAAGATTTTCACCATTTTCACCATGAAACAGGCGAAAACCCCCAGATTTCAGATTTTAACAAGACGACGTGTGTAGATATAAAGGTGATTGGTATGATACCTCTTCAGTTACTGCCACAAATTGATGGCGGTCAGGAAAGTACAATTTGTACCATGCCAGTGCACTTCCTCTAATGCCAACGTAATTTTCTAGTCTATTTAAAAGAATGTTGTGATCGCGGCGCTAAGATCCAGTAACACTAATAGAGATCAGATGATAGAAGCAGGTCGTTTGTAACTCTAATGAGAGCAGTCTCAGTACTATGATATGGTCTAAAACCTGACTGGAAATCCTCACAGATATCATTTTTCTCTAAGAAGGAACATAGTTGTGATGATACTACCTTTTCTAATATCTTTGACAGAAAAGGGCGATTCGAGATCGCTCATTAAGGTGTTTTCGTCATTTCACATGAGGAGACAACATGTGTTTTTTTAATAAATTGAGAATCTGTAATATCCTTACATAAAACAGCTTGCTAATGCCTAGAGTCTCTGATTTTTCACCTGATTAAATGGTAAAAATGATGCATCACTTTAGTACTGTACATGATTTGAGAAATACAACACAAACGCTGCAGGATAATATTACAGATTCACAATTTATTGGAAAAAAATAAAACAAACATGCTGTCTGGATATTCGTTAGATCTGCCCTTTCAGGCTGATTTAATTCCAGTGCGTTTCAAACTGATGCTGAAATATGTGAACCTGCTAACCGATGTTAATAACGGCATAAAAAGAATACAAGTCACTCATAAAAGAGTAATTAGCTTTGGGAAACAGAAGCCAATATTCATGAAAAAAAAACCTAATTGTTTTGATTGCGTTCAGATACGGTATCTTATCCAACACCCCGAGGCTCTTTTAAAACGATGAAGCGTTCAGAGCATAAAACACTTTTCATTTTCCATCCACTTACATTATAATAGTCGTACTATATTCAGTGGCGCAACATTTCCATATTTAGAATAAATCACTGAAGAAAAGGCCGTAAAGTTACAGCGTGTGATTTATATACTGCTCTGTCAAACTGAGGAGAAACTGTTCGATACGCAGAAAAAAGAAAGAAAAGAAAATAAAGACAGAGACAGAGAGAGCGCAAAAGATTGTAAATAAAGAAGGAGTGTTTTTTCCCCCAAAGTTCTGCTCCAGTGCCATGCTGGATTTGTGATTTCATAGGCTAAACCCCAGGGGAACAGCGTGAAGTAGAGGAACTCATTTCAGCCTGAATTCAGATTGATTTCCTATCCAGTTCCTTCTCAATGGAGGCAGTGCAGGGCCAAATAAACATAAGGTCACTGCATCAATCTCTGCCGCTTCCTTCTCATGCCATCTGATCTAGTTTCACAGCGATGCTTCGCACACTCCAAACACTCGGCTCAATTGGCTCGCGCACTTCGAAAGAAGCAAATTTATATAATAGACATATGCCGGAGGAGTTTAGTCGAAGTGTTTTGGGGAGTAACATCTGTGACTGGAGTAGCATAACATACTATTATAGAGGTGCAGCAATATATGATAATATTTATACTGGAAGCAACTAAACAAATGAATAAAAAAAATAAATGCAATGCGTTTGTATATATCCATTCATAATTTTGAGAAATTTAAGCTAAATGATTACAATAACTGTCTTCCATGAATTTTTTTGTATATTTTTTTTTTAAATATCTATGCATTTATTTGCTCAAAACACAGTAAAACAGTAATATTGTTAAATATTCCAATTTATTAACGTTTTAATAAGTGTGTGTATAAATATATGCACTCATTTGATAAATATATATGGTATTCACAGTACATTTTGTTGTTAGCTGCTTGTTAGCTGTTTGCTATAAAAAAAAATGCTTGAGTATCTTGAATGTAATTTAATGTCTTTAAATAATGAAGCTTGCATCAAAATAGCTCCCTAACACTGCACATTCAAGTCTGACACAACAAACTGCTAAAAGCACAGCTTCATCTGCTGACATTTAAATAATGCAACCAATGCTAATCTTAATTAGCATAGCATATGCTGTCAACTACTGCTGACTGTTTAGAAACTTAAAATACACCCTTTAGCGGTGTGCTTACGTAACGTGTGCCTCTTAACTGCAGAAAACCTCCTGTTCATCAAACTTTAAGACTTTGAGGCATCGGCTCTATCTCAACTCGCTGTTCTTGTGATACTGTAAAACACAAAAAATACATATAACATCCAAATATTGTGCAAAAAGTCAATTTTATTTTGACGATAAAACTTATTTGCAATATTTTCAGTATAAAGCTGGTTTTCTGCAAAGGAATAAAAAAAAATAAAAAAGGTAATTGCAACTGTTTATCTCACAATTCTGACATTTTCTCACAATTGCAAGTTTATACCTTTTTTTCCTCAATTGTAACTTTAAATCTCACATTTACAAGATATGAACTCATAATTGCATGTTTAACTATTGCAATTCTCATTTTTCTTTATATGTTGAGTTTATATCGTACAATTCTGACTTTTTTTTTGCAAGTTATAAACTGTAAGTTTACATAATTTCTGTGACAGGATAAATTATTATTATTTTTTTAAAATATTTTATTTAATTTTTTTTTTACCTTTTTTGGCACAAACTTCACGTCAGGAACACAAGTAATCCTTTAAATGCGCTCTAGATTTTTGGAAGAGAGCCATGGCGGTCTGAAACAGATTTTTTTTTATTACTGGCTTAAAACGACTTTCTTTTTTAACTACATTAACCTTTTGTAAGGAGAAGTAAAATCTTGGCCTGCATTTGGTTTGAAGCTCTGATGTCCAGCTGGAGCGGGATGATTCGCCTCCCGTTCAGTCCGTTTCTCTCCTTTGTGCTACAGAAGAGCGTGTAATCGAGTGGCTTTTAGTAGATTTAACGTAAGGAAATGACGGCACATTCTCAGGATGGTAATCTCCTCACACGCTCGGCGTGAGCACCGCATCATGAATGTTTCATCTGCCGTATTACCAGGACTCTTTTCAGACCCGCTCTGAACGCTCACACAGATACGAACATCAGTAAAGTCTACTGCACCTCAAAAGGAAAAAAGACCATTTCTCAGGAAAGAAGCACATTTCCCAAAATTGATTACTTGCTACACAAACCAGTGATTTAATCTTGCAATTCTGTCAAACAGATAGTGAAGATGTGATGTTTTTACTCCTTTTTCTCAAATCAGAGCTGCTCTGAAACTCTTCTGGTCACAGAAGATCCAAACACACACCTCAGTGTGCTGTATAACAATGAAAGATCCAGCTTAAACACAAAGGATGAAGTTCTGGTTAAGCACACACACACACACACACACACACGGGTAAACATTCAGACGAGGCAATGGTTTACATTTCACTCTTATTCTGGGACAAAGAGCTGACTATTCATATATTTGAAGGCTGCTCAATCTTAAGAGATCAACCTTGCTGTAAATTTAGAGTTTGAACTAAAAAAAACTCAGCCAATTAAGCTCTTCACGTTCACCACAAATGAATATGTATTTAACTACCATTCAAAAATTAGGGATCGATAAGATTTTCATTAAAGAAATATCTTAAGCACACTAACATTGCATTTATATGATAAAAAATACAAAGAAATAGTATTATCATTAACTGTTTTCCCTGGGAATATGTGTTAAAATGTAATTTATTCTTGTGATGCAGCGCTGAATTTTCAGCATCATTACTGCAGTCTTCAGTGTCACATGATCCTTCAGAAATCATTCTAATATGCTGATTTGATACTCAAGAAACATATTTTCCACATAAGGTCACTGCATTGTTGTGCTGCTCAATATTTTTGTGTAAACTGTGATACATTTTATTTTATTAATCTCTGATGAATAGAAAGCTAAAAAAACAGCACTTTTTCTGTAACATTATAAATGTCCTTACTGTCACTTATGCTAAATATAATGCATCCTTGCTGAACAAAAGCATCAATTTTGTGAAAAAAAAATATATAATACAAAGAAAACTAACACTAACTTGTATTATTTTTCTATTCTATCTATCTATTCCTTTTCTTTTTTATTTATTATGCAATTAACAAACGCAAAATAGGCCTCTAACACTATAGCTTGCTCTTTTCTTTTTGTACTCTATCAGTTTTCTTTTTATTTATTGTATAATAAAGAAAAAGAAAAAAAAACTGCGTTAAGCTAACTGAGACTTGTTATAGCACTTGCGTATCATTGTTCTTTTGTTTGATTTTGATTGCTTCCATTGTCCTCATTTTCAAATCGCTTTGGATAAAAAAATCAAACTTTTGCACAGTACTGTACTTCTCTACTAGACATGTCCAAATTACTCTGAATGTCTTCAGTAAACAAACAATAAATAGAAGACAAAAGGCCACAAAAAAGGTCCAAGAAGTAGCTGCATTCAAATTCCCATGCACTGCATTTGATGAACAACTTCTCTATCGAGGGACATTATGCAAGAAACCAGATCTCCAGAATCAATACGGAGCAGCTCTAGTGTATTTATACATGACCACAAACCAAACCAGCGCAATTAACTCTGCACTCCTACCTGCACTCTGCTGCTGGGGTCCTTTTTAATCCATTTGATGACCGTCTCGTAGACCAGCTCCTCTGCTTTCGTGTTCAGGCTGTCGTTGGACATGTAACTGACCAGGTCGTCTTTGGAAATGTTGAGGATCTCGTCCTGACCGGCCACGTCGGGGAAGTTCTGCAGGGCGAAGGCCTTTGCCATGTTGTGGAGTTCGGTGCACTGCATGGCCTCGGCCATGGCCAACACTCCCAGACAGTTAGCGGCCGTCAGCTGTTTCTCTGCGAGAGACACACACGTACACACATGAGCTAGGAAACAAACCTCGAAAGCACTAACAATGAGAGGTGTTGGGAAGATTAAACTTATCCAAGTGTGTTGCTGTGGAAAAGGCAAGTGTAATATCTCAAGCAGCTAGTGGGAAAAAGACCCAAGCACGGGAATCGATTGGGCACAAGGCTCACTGGGGACTTTGATTCGCCCAGACAGACACAGACCTTTTCTACTGCATGGAAGGTCAACAAACAAACCACTACTAAACTTTTGAAGTTTTGGCTTCAAGTCCACATTAAACCCATGTACTACCCTTTTTTACTTCAATCATAACAAATAAAAAAATATAAATAATAATGTTGTAAATACAAATAGTTTTTGGAAATAAACATTACACAGGAATAATATTCAAACAAATAGAATAAATATATAAATAAATAATATCATCCTATTATATAATATAATATTAATACGTAAGCAGTAGGTCATGGGTCAATAATTGATATCTGAAATAAAATGCATAAAAGCATCTGCTGAATGCATGAAAAGAAATAAAATAAATATATATTATATCATTTATATCAAATGTATTTATATATTTATTTTTATTATATTTATAATATATTTTATTATTACAAAAATGTTTTATTAAATACAAAATAATATCAGAAATAAACATTATGAGATTTATAACATCATATATTGTATGAGATGGTAACAATGAAAAGTGAACTTTTTATTAAAACATTAAATGCATATATTATGCATTTGACTTTAGGCAATGCATTTTCAAGTTTTATTGGATAATGATGCAATGGTATAAATTGTGCATTTAAATTTCTTAAATTATTTGATATTATTGTGCAATCTGTATTACTATGGGTAATTACTGTATTACTCTGGATAAATTGTAAAGAAAACTCCACTCATACACATCTCCCAGCACTCAAAACACAATTACGTGTAATGAAAGCACATACGCTTATGAAAGCGTAAATGACTTCAATTTCTATTACCAAATATTTCAATGCACCATCTTGACTGTAAGAACTCAAAATTCTTTCCCGCTGATGAAACCTTGAAGAAGAATCTCTTTTAGAGAGCGTTCACTTTTCATACGCATTCAAGTGTCATATATCGCTTATCTGAAGCGGTCACGCTAACAAGAGCGTCTCAAGTCAATCTTGCACATTTCGACTTTTCATTTTTAACTTTTGTATACTGAAGTAGACGGAGCACTCCAGCGGATCCCTACAGGAGAAAATGTCATTTCATAGGTGTTGAGGTGCTGATAGATTAATAAGCTCCGGATCCCAGGGGTTCATGGGAAGAGAAGCACAAACCAGAGCTGTCAAAGCCACCGACATCCACTTTTTGATTCTGAAGCTAAACTCATTATTCACATTCCTCGCACCTGCCTTATCAACAGCAAAATGTAAAAAGGGCATAATTCATGACAGTGTCAGAAAGCATTTCAATTACTCAATTCAGTTAAGTGCTGTCAAATATAGTGGAAAAAGTCACTTTGTCACTAGTTAGTCAAAGTGCGGTTCAATTATTTAGAAGAGTGACAACCGCATTCTACAACCAAAAATCACTCATGAAATAGAATGCCTATTTATTCTCCTTTACAGAGGCATACTAATTAATAAAATAAATAGTTTAAGTTAAAAAAAAAAAAAAATCAAAATCAAAACCAAAATTTCAGTTAATAAAAAAACTAATTAAAAATAATTAAATGTTGCACAGGTGTAAAAATAATGAAAATAAATACATTTCTATGAAAACTAAAATTAGAACATGAAATAATTATCATTAACTTTGACTAATAATGAGTAATTATTATTATTTTACAAATTCATAACATAAGAGGCTCAGTGAAGAAAGAAAAAGAAAAACAAATTAGAAAAGTATTTATATAAATAAACTACAGAAGTAATAATAAATAAAATAAATATTTATTAATATATAAATATTTTTAAAATGTAATATATACACACATACATACATACACACACACACACACGCATGCATGCATAATAAATATTAAGAAATATATTTAAATATAAATATTTTGAAAAATAATATTTATAAATTAATAAATATTAATCAATAAATAATGAATATCTATACACCCACACACACTGAGCAACATTTATGGGTAATTCATGCTGAAAAGCATCATTTTAAAACCACAAATACAAACTACTCTTACAGCATGAATTCATTCATTCTATTTCAATATCCAGATCAAATTCAAATCATAATCCAGCATCCTGCAAGCATCTCAATTCAAATTGTGCAGCTGAATTGACATGTAAACCGCATTCTCAATTCAGTTCTGAATGGTGCCGAGCCACCCGAAAGGATCTACATGCTAAAATATGTATGGATTGACTCCTCGGAGTCTGGCTCCTGGTGCAATACCTGACTAAAATATTACGACAAGTATTCAGATTACCAGAAATTACCGCATATCAACCGTCAAGATGTCTGATTCGCAACCAGAGCGCGAGTCATTACGACTGCTGTAATGAGCAACTGTATTTCTGATTCACTTCAGTCCACAGCAGAGTGTGTGTGTGTGTGTGTGTTGTGCTCATGTGTCAATCAACATAACACAAGCCTCCAGCTCTGAAAGGGGAAACAGAATCCAAAAAGAGAGTGAGACGCGGACAGAATGAATAATGAGCATATTCCCTCACGGCTTCACCATGAAGTTCCAGTAAATTACTCCAAGTTTTTAGAGTACCTACAAAAACAAACTCATTAGAAACCAAATTACCATAATTTGTCCATGAGAGATTGAGAACTACAATCATGTTCTGCATTTACTGCAGCATTTCTTTCCAGAGGCCCTCTTACAATGTTACTCAAGGTTGCTTGCACAAAAAGCAGTTTTGCGTGCCTTTTTTTTTTATTCTCTCTCTGACCAGACATGCAAAAGTTTTTCTGAGCAATTTGTCTGAAATTGAACCTAATGCATACAGTGTTGTATTAAATGCATGCAATTTAGCGACTGAATTAGTTACACGATTTTGGTGAAATGTCTAGGGAAACATTTCATCTGTCAGGTTCTTACCGAGGAAGGAGACACAGACTTTGCAGAAAGTGTTGAACTGGAACTTGTTGGCTGCCTCCAGTAAGGTCTTGGCGTTGGCCGAGTCGATAATGAGGGAGCCGGTGTAAACAAACTCAAGGAGAAGCTCCAGAACATCTGAACTGATGTTGCTCATTGTCAGCTGCATCTTCTCACCGTTTCTGTTCTCTCCCGATAACCTGGACACAGTATGAAGAAGGTTAAACCTGCAGCTTGTGTCTCAATTTAAACTAGCAGTGAGGGGGTGGGGGTATATTTTCAGTGTGTAACAACTTCACTTTTGGTCTGTTCATCTCACAAATGTCTACAGACTTCAGAACAGTGTTGTTATTGTTAACTAAAACTACAAATATTCAAAATGGCTTTCATTACCTGAAATCAGGCTGAAATAAAATGCAAATATAGATGAAAAATTAACACTAAAATGAAATAAAAATTAAACCTAAATAAAAAACACACAACAATAATATAAAAATTATTATTATTTTTCATTTTAATTTTAGTTTTAGTGGCAAAAAGTGGAAACTAAAATTAAAATGAAAACTGAAAAAATAAAAATAAAATCTAATTCAAAATATTGATTAAAATTTTATTTTATTTTCAGTGTATAACAACTTGACTTTTGATCTGTTCCTCACACAATTCTATCATATGTTATCATTGTTATTATTAACTAAAACTATTAAAAATCATTTGTGTAAACGGAAATAAAGCTGAAATATAAATATTAGATGAAAAACTTAAATTAAAAAAAAATAATAATAAAATAATAATAATAATAATAATAATTATTATTATTATTATTATTTAAAAAAAATAATAAAAATGCTATAAAATGTTAAAAAAAAATTCAGTTTTCATTTTAATTTTGAGTTTTTAGTAACTTGAACTAAAATTAAAATAGTAATTTTGTTGTTTGTCTTTTTTAATATTTGTATTTGGTTTGAATAATTTTTTTATTTATTTTATTTATTATCAACTTATTCAAACCAAATACAAATATTAAAAAAGACAAACAACAAAATTACTATTTTAATTTTAGTTCAAGTTACTAAAAACTCAAAATTAAAATGAAAACTGAATTTTTTTTAACATTTTATAGCATATTTTTTAGTTACCAAGGCAGCATTTTTATTAATATTTTTTATAATAATAATAATAATAATAATAATAATAATAATAATAATGTAAACATTAAAGCCAATGTAAACATTAAAGCCAATTTGAAATATTAATAAACACTATAATAGTAAATAAATAATACTGAAATAACACTGCTTCAGAAGACTTGAATATAGTTGCATGGACTACTTTTAAGGCGTTTCTTATGGTCTTTTTTGGAGTTTGACAGGGTCACTCCAACATCACCGCATAAAGATTTTACAATAATTTTACACCAAAAAAAAAAAAAAAAAAAAACGCATACTGAACAACATGAGGCTGATTAAATAATGGTTTGGTTTTGAGTGAATTACTCCTTTAAGAAACAATTAAAAACCTATCAAGCAGTGCAAAGTGAGATGGACTCATTTGGAAGAGCATCAACTAAAGCTGTTCAGCGAGTGTGACTCAAAGTCAAGCCTGTGCATTTCTCTACAGCAGCGCTTGAGGGAAAACTTGAGTGAGCTGCTATGCATTTTCATGCATAATACATGTTTAAAGGCATATGGAGAGTGCAGATTGCCTGGCTGCTGAGATGAGCTGCTCTCCGTCTAGAAGAGGGCTGCTGGCTTAGCATATCTGCTGAGGGCCGATTGGCAGACGGACGCACCACGGTTTTGGTTTTTGCCATTGTTTGGGTGCATGTCTTTAGACACTAAACCTATAAACCTCAATTATCAGGGACGCTGCAAAAAGACAAAGGTGTCTGGAGAAACAAAAGCTCATAATGATGTTCCATTAATGGACGACCACGTCCAACGAGCGGTTAGACATGGCAGTGAGGTGGAAATAATAATAATAATGATAACCTCTCTTCTGCCTCGGCTTATGCTTCCTATTCTACTCGAAACACATGCATTAAAGGTGAAGTGTGTAATTTCTGAGTCACTATCAGCAGCAAATGAAATTGTAAAAAGAAAAAAAACCCTGCTTTGAGGTAAGAAAATGTGAAGGGTGTTTGCACGTGTTTCAGGAGGACAAACACTTTTGCCTGATCGAGCTGTGTTTTATAATGCATCATATAAGTGGAGTAAAATGGGTGCAATTTCATGCTACACCAAAACTGAGATAAAGTATTTCAGCATAACAAATGACATTTCCTCAAATCACAGCATGTGTTTAAAGCAATAGTTCACCCAAAAATGAACATTTGCTGAAAATGTGCTCATCCTCAGGCCATCCAAGATGTAGATGAGTTTGTTTCTTCATCAGATTTGAAGAAATGTAGCATTGCATCAGTGTCTCACCAATGGATGCACTGCAGTGAATGGGTGCCGTCAGAATGAGAGTCCAAACAGCTGATAAAAACATCACAATAATCCACACCACTCCAGTCCATCAATTAATGTCTTGAGAAGACAAAAGAAATCCATCATTAAAATGTTTTAACTTTAAACTGTTGCTTCTGGCCAAAATACACTGTAAATCCGTAATCCATAATAACGCTTCCTCCAGTGGAAAAGCTTATCTCCTGTTATCCTCTCACTTCAAAATCCACCCAATTATTTTGGACTGTTTTCACTCATAAACAGTGCTTGATCTATGCAGATTTCTGTCCAATTAAGATTCAAACCAGATGACTTTTTTCACTGGAGAAAGCATTTTATGGATGGAGGACTTTAAAGGAAGCACCGGTTTAAAGTTAAAAACGCCTTAATGATGGACTTGTTTCTTACAAACATGCAGCTTTTTTACTTTACAAGATGTTAATTGATGGACTGGAGTGGTGTGGATTATTGTGATGTTTTTATCAGCTGTTTGGACTCCCATTCTGACGGCACCCATTCACTGCAGAGCATCCATTGCTGAGACACTGATGCAGAGACACATTTCTCCAAATCTGATGAAGAAACAAACTCATCTACATCTTGGACAGCCTTTGGGTGAGCAAATTGTCCGTTTTTCATTTTTGGGTGAACTATTTCTTTAAAATTCTAGATATTTGAAAAATCTGCACAGATAAATGCATGCTACATGTGGCAGACAGACAGCGTGATGTAAGCAGGGAAGGAAAGGAGGGGGTAGAAAATCAGTTCTGCCACAGGGAACCAGCAGCCATCCTACAGGGAAAGGGACCATTCCATGACTGGGACGTGGATTTACTTTCAAACACCTGCCAAAACAGAGTTCAACACGGCCTGCGTACGAACGGTGACATTAGTCGTTATAAGAGCTTGGACTTGGAGGAGGCAAAAGGCAGAGTATGAGGTGAGGTGAGGTGGGAGTCTCTGGCGGTGGCTGAAAAATCAAGAAATGTTACTCCTGAAAAGAAAAACAAAAATGCAAAGTTTATTGCTGTCAGGTGTAAGTGGAGGAGGAGAAATATTAAGAAAGAAAAGGCAAAAAAGTAGTCGACCATTAAGAGGTGGGAAAGAAAAAGAGCCCTCTCTCTGTCCCTGAGATCACGCTCACATTTGCACTATTTCCATAAACACTGCTGCTCACAAAAGAGCTTTCAGGCCATAATTTTATTCTTGAGTATGATCACGTCTGGCCTGAAAAAAATAGAAAAAAAATATAATATATATATATTCTTTCGTCCACGGTCTATGACTATTATATTGATTAGACTGGGACCATACAGTGACGAAAGTATGGCACTCAAAGAGGGAAAAAAGACTTTTAAGAATGAAAGGGTACATAGCATGTGAATGACGATGCCTTCTTTTGGATATATTCTCAGGCAGCATCACATGTACTCTTTATAGAGATCCCAGAATGCATTACAATTTAAATGAATAAACAATTTCTAAACAAATAAAATATAATACATAATTTGATAAAAATCAATTTTGAAAGTTAATAAAAATAAATAAAAAAATAAATAAATGAAATGAAAATAAATGAGTTTATAAATAAATCCATAAATAAATACATGCACAAAAAATATATATAAAAACCTATACAAATGGAAAATAAAAGAGCTTTACGGCCACACATATTTATTATTACAATTAAAAAATATTACATATAAATAAATAAAAACACAAACACATAAATGCATAATAAAAAGAAATGAAATGGAAAACAAATGCATGCATAAATAAACACATGAATGGATGAATAAGCAAAACAACAAACCTGTGCTCATAAAAATAGCTTTTTGGCCATATATTTTTTTTTTTTTTCTGAAGTATAAAACACATGTCTAGCCTTAAAAAAAAAAAAAAAAAAAAAATTAAAAAAAAATTAAATGGTTATCAAAATGTTTCTTTTTATCCACTGACTATGACTATTATATTGATTAGACTTGGGAAAATACAGTGATGAAAGTACGGCACTCAAAGGGGCCGAAAACCTTTTAAGAATGACAGGGGTCTCTAAAATAAGACAATTTCCATTTTTCCCATTTTCCAGGAAATGTCGAGCACTCTCATTTGCCTACGTCCTTGAGAGAAAAAGCGGTCTGAAAAATCTATAAATGTGAGTGCTTGCTTTGTTCCTGTGTTCGCTGACATTACACGCAGACTGTCGGACAACATTATACCTGATTACACACCTCAGCAGAGTTTAATCAACATTTGCTTTCATGAAATCTTCAGCGCAAACGTGTTATTTGAACGGTAAAGTGTCTATTTTAGGTGAAACTACTTTTCTAGCCGTGCTTTACGCATTATAATTGACCTCTTTAGCTGATCATGGCATCAGCCTACAATGGTTCGCATGTCCTTAGGCTGCAAAACACACAAGTACTCCTGTTAAACAGTCAAACTAGACCAGCTGGAAAACAAGTTTATGCATAAATACAAAAGAAGCATGTATGCACAAATAAATGCATAAACAAATGAATGTGTAAATAAATTCATTCATAATTCTACAAATACATATTCTAGAATGAATTACGTCAATGCATAAAGAAATAAAAATTAAATCTAATGAATGCATAAACAAAAAAACTGTAATCAAATGCATGTGCATAAATTCATAAATGCAAACTAATAATTATTGTTCATCATGGCAATTATGATTATACTCTTCAAACAATGGACTATATTAACTCCACACTATTTCTTTAAAAAAAAATCCACTTTAGCTTATGCCTATATTGCTTCTTCCAGACAAAAAAGCTAAGAGTGTCAAAAGAAAGCCGCAAAAAATTACAAGTGGGTATCAAACCACTAGAACTTCTGAGTTAAGTGTCCATTTTAATGGAACAAAACAAATCAAGAGTTGTCAAACTAAAGTGGGCTCTTCAACGCCAGCTATCCGTCTCAGACTAATAACGAAGTGTCTATGCTAATATATACGTGAAAACACTCAGCAAGTGGCAACATGATGGATGCACTGCCAGAAACAAAGCACAAATATTCAATAAAATCCAGCAGACAGGCTGAATCCTCTGGAGATATTGTGAAATTTATAAGCGGCGCTGCCTTGTATCGATGCGAACGAGGCGGCGTTAATGGCTATATATTACATCCAAACGCAGATCCACTTAGTGCATGATTTGCTAAATGGATGAATCACTTTTTAATGCACGTTTTCTCTGAGAACGACAAATACAGCAGGTGTTCTTTATAGATGATTAGATAAACACGGTCCGTTTGACTGATATAAATGACGGGCACCCTGATAACGACAGCCTGATTCGCTCATTAAAGGGCCGCCTGACATCTCCGATATTAAACTCAGATTACAGCCCAATGCGTGGATCATTTTCCAGATCAATGTTTCGTTCAGATTTGATATTCATCATATAGGCCTTTTTTCCCTTAAAGTTCAAAGACTGAAGTCAATTTTTAATAAAGCATGTCTGAAGTGTAAACAAGCAAATAATCATGCTGAAATAGTGTAAGACCACTCACATTTTTCCCACTAGAAATGCATGAGAAATTAATAATGCAAGAGTGTTTTTTGAACAGTTTAGTATGCTGCTGCTTTATGGATCATGACACGCCATTGATTTCATTCTGCCGAACAAAGCTGTTGACTCTCGATTTAATGTAGCATGAATTTTCAGCCGACAGACAGTTCTACATACATAAACGCACATAAACGTCAGATTGAACTTTCCAGTTGAAGTCTATGAAGTTGAACTGGATTGAACTGTCTGTTCAAATGCATCGTATTGCATTAATACCGCTTGACAAGGTTACATATTTTCGACTTTGTGAAAAGATAAAGAACTGCACAGACCTAATGCATTTTTCGACTGAATGGCGATGTTGTGACTTTGCATGGCTTTGTTCTGTAACCCAATGAGCCGCCTACAGGCATCATATGTGCAAGATTATGCTGGTTTCCAAAACGCCATCCCAGAATGCATGTTAGATCGCAATCCCAGAATGCACTGGAACAAGCTCAGTGAAAAAAAGAACAAATCAAACTGAAATTGATTTATTTAAATAATGTGCACACATAATATATACTTACTATAAATAACTAAAAAATAAATGAATGCATAAATAAAAACATAAATGTGCAGAAATCAATAAATAAATGTGCAAATAAATAAATGTTCGGTGGCCGAGAGAGCTCAACGCGCTGCAACTTCAGAAAACACATGCAAATAGAAATAGCACCAGCAAATCAAGAAAACATCTTCTTCAGTTTGACAGCAGGTGCTACAAATGCTCACAACGCAAACAAATAAAGAAACGCACTTCCAATTCTCACAACACAACCAAATAAAGAATTTTATTTGCAGCGCGTTTCTTTCTTTGGTTGTGTTGTGAGCATTTGCAGCTCGCGTGTTTGTTGTCAAATTGATGAAGTTGTTTTCTTAATTTGCAGGTGTTTTTTCTATTTGCAGCACGTTGAGCTCTCTCGGCCACCGTATAAATGTTAACGCATAAATTAATTAATAATTGCATAAATAATTGCAATGAATGCAAATAAATTAATGCATAAATGCACGTGCATAAACATAAGTGCATAAATATAAAAAGCTGAAATCAATAAATACAAAAAGCATTTATATGAATAAATGTGTAAATAAATTCATTAATGATTGCATAATGTTATAAACAAATATTTTATAAATACATAAAATGGATAAATAAAAGTGAAACCAAAATAAATGAATACATTGAGAAAATAAAAAATCTGATGTCAAAATAAATACATGTGCACAAATAAACATATAATGCATAAATAAAGCATAAATGCACAAATACATCATGAAGTGTTATTCATCATGATGACGTCAAAATCAATTCTAATCATTTTTTGAGTCCCATGTGCATGATGTGTTCCCAATCAGTTAGGATGCTGACTAGGTTTTTACAGAAATGCTAGTTTCCTCTGCGTTTTAAAAAAAGACAATCTAGACGTGAATGAGAGTGTGAAATTCCCCATTCAGAGCCCCTAGTTTCTGTGCTTCCAGAGGCACTGGAACTCAAATCGCTCTGCGAGGTGTATCAGCACATTTTGTGCTTCACTGAGAACAAACTTCTGAGTTATTGCTCCTAATGCAGTTTTCATTGCTGCTGCTCTCGAGATAGTTCAGCTCGACCTGGACTAAATTCACAATCAACCGGCCGAGATTCCCAGGCACAATCTGGCCTTCAGGCTGGAGTGGATGCATCACGATATATACACAGCAATTTCACATGCCAAGCCAACTGAAATCTGTTTGTTCTCTATGTTCTATGCCATGAATTGTTTAATTTGATGTGACTAAAATGAGGCTGAGAGGGCTATAGATGAACACATGCATGCAATCGGTTGTACTATTGTGCACTTTCATTCAACAACACATTAACCCTATAAAGCCTCCTGAATCATATTTGATAAGCAAATTTCTAAGACTTTTAAATGATCAACATGACCAAAACTTTGTTGCACACAATCTACTTGTACTAGCATCCACCTTTAGCTCACGGTTCACTTATATTTATGCTGTGAAATCTTTACTGATTTTATTAACGTAAACATAAGAATGGCTTTTATATTATTAGTAGTAATATTTCAAAGAGGAACACTTACTGGACTAAAGCAACTTCAGTTTACTTGATTATCCATTATCATTTTTTAGAAAAATCATGTTCAAATGTATCAAATGTGATCATCAGGCTTCTGAAAAATGTTTATTTGTTCATCTCTCAATCATCATTGGATTGCATTGCATTCACTTACTAAGACATACTATTGAATATATAAAGTGACGACTGACATTTATATCATTTTATGTAAATATCTGCTATACTGTTATAAAGACCTCACTGATTTACATGACAAGCATCAGAATTTCATCTTTTTGTCCATAAAAATATCAGCATCTGAACCAAATTGTATATTTTTGCTCAGTTTAAGTCTCTGAATAAAACTGAGCTGTTTTTCTTCTACATTCTCACTATTTCATAATATATGAGCCATAAAGCCTGATGCATATACAATCTTTTGTTTTATATTTTGTTGAAAAATTCAACAAACTAACTATGCAACAAAATTACTATTATTTAATATGTTAGGCTTTACAGGGTTAAAAATACTTTTAATAGCATGTCTAAAAAAAAAAGTCTTCCTCTGAAAAAAAGATCGTAAAAATTAGATACGACCTGGATCCAAAATAAAAGACTTTTACAAACAATCTTTTTCCATTCTGTTGATTTTATGTTCGTATTACCACTATTTCTTTCTGCTAGCTAACAAAAGTCAGACACTGATCAAAAGCATCATATGCAAATAAACATTTCAAGTTTTAAAAGTTTGCTTCAGCACAATTTACTGCAAACAGTTTGCCGCAAAGCTCATTTGCATGTAAAAACATGAATTTGCAGTAAATGTGTGGCGAAATTCGCCTCGCAGGTTCACCAGAAGGGCACCTGATACATTTACAACAGATTCTGGGCTTGTACGTGTCTTTGCCTGTAAACATGATTCAGTATCAGTTTTTGCTCGTAAACAACATCCAGTCAGTCTTACGGCTCCGGGACACCCGACTGCTGAGATCAGCATCGATACGAGACGGCAAAGTCGGCAAGAAACAGAATTTCCCCAAGCATAAACGAGATCCGCGCAGCTCCCTTAATCTCGACGGCGCACTCAAAGCGGCGTGTGAATTTCTGCCGAGATACGGAGTGAGTCACAGCAGGTAAAAGGTGAAGTGGGACGACTAGAACATCCCGCGGAACCACTTGACACAGACAGCCGAGCGCAGCGCTGATCTAATATGCCAAACACATCCCTAAAATTTGCCTTTCATTTGTTTTGACATTTACAAAGCATTTAAAACCAAAACCCCCAGTCATGGAACTTCTTCGCCCCTTAAAATGCAAACCGGCACACTTAGGAAATGGAGATGAAAGGGTCAGATCGGCCGACGCCTTGACCTTTCGCAGCAGTGAAATACATTCGTCGGTGGGACAGACAGAATGGCTACTGGCCCTGTGACGGGAACCGATGTCTTCAGACCTGCAAGAGACGGGGAGGGAAAAGGAGGCGACACAAATGCACCCTACGAAAAGAACAGAATAGATCAAGGACGGGAGGAAAGCAAACCTTTTCACCATGTCCTTGAAATACAAGCTGCAGGAAGCTAGAACATTTTGATGGACTTCAAACTCTTTGCCTTCAACAATTATTTTCAGGTCTGTAAACTCTTTCTCTCGCCGCTGCTGGTTCAATTCCTTCAACATTTCTGTAGAACAAGAGAAAGAAGAGAAACAGTGATTTTCGGACCTTCTGAGATCCAAGCACACAGCATACGATGACAAAACCAATCATTACTCGAAGAAAAACAGGGAATTATTTGTTTGTGCAAGTAAAAGGCTGGAATGGAGGAATAAAACCATCAAGCATGAAGGAAAAACAACAACAGAAGTGAAGGGCAGAGGTCAGCGCTCTCATTTCATTAGGATTCCACGAAGCTAACGCTGCACTTCATCAGTATGATGTCTACAGCTCTGATTTCAAGGAATACTTCAGCTAAAAATGAAAACGCTGTCATTATTTACTCACCATCATGTCATTCCAAATCCTTCTTTCTGTTCGTTTCAGATATTTTATTTTAGGGTGAACTATTCCTTTCACAAACAATGGAAAGCTACAGTCGGGTTCTGGAAAAAAGAGAACCCTGGAAACTTTTCTGGAAAAAGTGAAGTTCCATTCACATTCTTTATGCAATGTATTTTTTATTATAGTTATTATTATTATTATTGTTACTATTATTATCATTACTAAAAATAGGCTTTGTTTTCACACAAACACACACATAAAATTGTTAAAAATATGCATATATCGATAAAAAAAATCTGTGTATGTAATGTGTATAATTATATATATATATATAGATATAGATATAGATATATATATATATATATATATGTGTGTGTGTCTCCTAATAGCTTTTTGACTTCTTAAAAAAATGTTTTCATTATTCTCAGGAATTTTCATTACATTCTGAGTACTCTAACGCAATTACATTTTAATACAATAAATGCATCTTTATTTTAATTCAATACATTAACAAGTTGCATTACAGTAATGTCTCTTTCTTTTTCTTTATTTCTCTATTTCTTTAAAAGGGACCTATTATGCAAAATTCACTTTTATAAGGTGTTTTAACACTGATGCATGTCCACAGTGTGTGTAGACAACCAGCCTATAATGGTAAAAATCTACCCACTCCTTTTTTATAATCCCCATAAATCAGAAGCAGTGTTTGAAAACACACGGTTTCAGATTTCCCCCTACTGTGACATCACAGTAGGAATAAGCCCCGCCCACAACTAGGGATGGGTACCAAGAACCGATATTTTTTTGGACCGGTACGTAATTGGCTCAATACTGGACTACTGGTAAGCTTCAGGACAAACGATGCTGTTATCGATACTTGCGTTGTTTTATCACTGTATACTTCAATGTTAATGACGAATTAGAAGCTGCTGCTTGTCATTTCACTTCACTGCTCCAACTGCACCTCGCGAGACACATTCACATCAAATGTTCAGCCGTAGATTTACACTCACGAGACACTGCACTTATTCGCAAAAGTACATTATTTGCATGTGCTTTAGTTTAAAGCCTTGCCGGTTAAACATTTCATTCGCGTGCTGCTCTGACGTGCGCTTATTCAGAGTGCGTACACTGAAACGAGCGGAAGTTACACTAAAGGCCGGTCAAACAGCACATGATTACTTGGTTATCTTAGTTATCGTCTGATTGCGCTAATACTGTCAAAAAACACACAAGGTTCACATTTAAACACAGTTATTATGTCTAAAGTGAAAGTAAACAGAAAGAAACAGATGCGTGCAGCTCTTAAAGGGACAGATGCTGCCGATTTTCATTAAAGGGATAGTTCACCCAAAAATTTAAATTCTGTAATTATTTACTCACTGTCATGTACCAAACCTGTATTAATTTTTATTCTTGTGCTGAACACAAAAGATATTTTGAAGAATGTTGGTAACCAAACAGTTGCTGGTCCCTAGACAAAAAAAAGAAAATAATTTTTTTGGACCAGCAACTGTTTGGTTACCAACATTCTTCAAAATATCTTCTTTTGTGTTCAGCACAAGAATAAAAATTAATACATTCTTCAAAATAACTTTTATGTTTAACAGAAGAAAGAAACTCATTCAGGTTTAAAACAACTTGAGAGTGAGTAAATGATGGCAATTTTCATGTATGGGTGAACCATTCCTTTAAATGTTAATAAAATAAAACTAATACAGTTAATACAGTTGCTAAAGGTCAGCAGTAAGAAAATAACTTTTCAACAACTTTTCACATCATATCTTTTTGCACCAAATAGTATTGATAACAGTAACAATAAGTACCGTTATCGATAAGCAGTATCGATAACGATATCGGTATCGGTATCGATAAAATGTAAACGATACCCATCCCTACCCACGACTGGTGAATAAACATTACAATATTGTTCTTTGATGTACAAATGAAGAGTCTCCAAAGACCCTCAGCATCTGAGCCACAGAGAACATTGTGGATGAATTTCATTTATGGAAGGAAATATGGCAAAGAATTATATATATTTGTGTAAATCATTTTATGCCGGACTGCTTTGTAAACAAGGGTCAGCTCAACACAGGATTTGCACAGAAGCTGATTCTGAAAGATGGGTCAATACCAGCTGTTCATGCTCAAACATCATATCCAGAGTAAGAATCGCCTCATATTTTCTGTGCTTGTTGGCTAAAATTGCCACTGTCTCTGACTGTATTCACAGAGAGCAGAGATATGTCGTTAGATTTATCCCAATAACTATCACTGTCCACATATTTCATAAAAAATTTCTGACATTTTGGCTATGTGAGATTCTCCAGTTTATCTATATTTAGGTCTATCTGAACTGTGAGCTGTAAAGGCTCCACCCTCTTCTTATATTACATATTGTAAAAAGGGGCATAATTTGTCCCCTTTAAGTTTCAAGCTATATTTGTATTCTTTAATAATTTATGACTCTTTAATAATCCAGATTTTTAGCTGTAATGCATACACCTGTCCAAACAGACGTACCATGAGCTCTGAGTCTGATGATGCATATGCAAAATCAATGCTGTCATTAAATAAATAAATAAGAATGAATAAAAATAAAGTAAAAAATACATGAAAATAAATATGAATGAAATAAATATGAATGAAATAAATTAATAAAGTTGCTGTTACCATGGAAACAGACTGCAAAAGAGAACAATAACTACTCACTCCCAGAAAATATTAGGAATTATATAACCATGCACACTCAACAAGCTGGATTTTTGTATATATTTAGGGGAAAAAATCAGACATCAAATGCATTTACTAACTAACTATAGTACAACGGATTTGATTGCATCGTTCATAGTGCTTCATGGGATTTATTTTGACCTAAAAGGCCTTGTAACTTTGCACGTTTGTGCTTGTATTGTGATCTATCTGGAATCTGATCCCTTTGGTTCAACTCCAACAACTCTTTACTGAAGAATGTTTCGAAATCCCTTTGGAGATAATGAACAGGAAAATACTTCTGGAACCAAGACTGCTGAAAATGTGGTTTTGACCATCTGACCTAAATAACATTTACTAAACCAACATCACCTCCAAACAATATGAGAAACTGAGAGGACATGAAAAACATCCAGCATGTGAGAGAAACTAAAGAATACAAATATAGATTAAAACTTAATGAAAGAGTGAAAGAAGAAAAAGAAAGACTCATTACTGTAATGCAACTTATTAATATGTTGTACTGAAACAAATATTTATATTGTATTGAAAAAAATAATTATATTACAGTAGTGAGAACATAAAACAATGATATAATAATGAAAATTAAATAATTTTTAAATCAAAAAGAAAAGCATCAGTATGATAATGCCATTTTTGGGGGGGAAATGTGATTAATTGTCATTAAAATAATGTCACAAGGCCAAGAAATATTATTATTATTATTATTATATAATTATGCATTTAAGTTATTAGTTATTATTAATATTTAATTTTATAATTAATATATATTATAATTAATATGTAATTAAATGTATTATTTTTTTTGCATGTGTGCAAGCCTATTTGTAGGAGTAATAATAATAATAATAATAATTATTATTAATTAAGTTAATAATTAATTACAATATTAATTTAAATAACTTATAATTGAATACCCCTCAAAATAGGCTTGTAGAGATCAAATTTGTTAAAAAATAATATAATATAATATAATATAATATAATATAAAATAATATAATATAATATAATATAATATAATATAATATAATATAATATAATATAATATAATATAATATAATATAATATAATATATTTATTTTTTTCCCCTTCAGATTTTGTGATAAAATATTACTGGTAAACATTACAGTGTTCCCAAGTGATGGTCTTTTCAGGTCCAAGATTAGTCCAAAACTTCCTCATGTCCAGGAAATTATGCTCATCAAATTCTAATTATAAGGTGAGTATATGCATGAGTCATACCTGACACGGTTTATGTATAATTAATCATCTCCGAACCCAAAGCAGAACGATTTTATGAGCTGGAATAACTTCTTCAACTCCCAAAGTCCCTGTAACAGCAGGACGCCGTGATCGCGACAGGTATTCATGACTAATAAGAAGCGACCACAAACAACAGCTGATATACGATGAGACCTAATTCTGCGCAACAAAGGATATTGCGCTTCTGAAAATAAACACATTCAAAGTCACTTCTGCATTTCATGTGTTGGCTTTCCGTGCAGTCATTTGAATAATTGGCTGGTGTAAGTGTCTCAGCTTCATTAGAGCAACACGTCACACGCCTCTGACAGCTGTTCCGCAGACGTCTGACAAACTAATAAGGAAAAGGACATGCGATTATCTGCCTAAAATGTTCCCTATTAATTTGAGCCAGGGATAGCAAGGATGGCAGGAAATTATTCTCTATTTAAGTGGGTCAGTGTTCTCTGGAGGAGACCATAATCATAAAATAGCACAGGGCAGTCTAGCGGGACCAGGAAGGGAGATTTTAAAGGAAAATTAACGCATTAGTAATTGTTATTAACATTTGCGCATGAATCATGTGTGTTAAAATGCACTCCAGCGTACAGCAGGGTCCAAAAAGCTCAGGCTGTTCCATTTAAACCTGGAAATAAACTTCTCAAATCTGAAGGCAAAGAAAAGCTAAGGCACAAAATGAAAAAGAAATATTGAAGCTTGTGCACAATTTCTAGGTCACTAATCAAACGCAGCCAAACACACTTTGTGACTTTCTTGCTCCTGCTGAAGCACAAGTTCATGCTGGAGAACATGATCATCAGCTCTGTTGCAAAAAAAGACCTCATTGTAAATCCATAACAGCATCCTTCAGGATTTTAAAGGGATCCCAGGTAATAATGTTCAGTTTCTTGCACGGACCAGTTGTTTTGCTTCATAAGACCTGAATATATCGTCAGGAGCCACGTGCATTCATTTGGTCTTGCTTGTATATGCTTATTTTTGACTCTCAAAATGCTGGTAACTGCATTTTATGAAGGAATCTTTACTGTTATACTGAGCAAAAAAAAAGTCTCCAACATCTTGGATGGCCTAAATTAACAACAAATGTTCATTTCTTTGCGTTTACATTTAAAAGGTATAAAGATGCTTCTAAATGGTTCAAGAGTGTTACGGAGTGAGACGGCGAGAACAAATATATTCATCCAATTCGGTCTGCCCAATCTCCAAGAGCACGTTCCTCTCTCGGTGGAACTGGAAAGAACGCCGAAGCTCGTGAAATGTGTCCTTCCAGAACAAAAGAGCTGTGAATCGATAACAATAGAGCTATAGATATGGGATGAGGAGTTCTCGAGCACGATCTCTGACAGGCCACACGCACACCATGAAGGTCAGAATACATGCATATAAACCAGAGCTATCTCAATGAGACTATTGTAGGATCTCTTTTTTCTCAGATTAAGTCAAGCACGCAGCTCTTGATGTGAGAGAGGAGAATCTATAGAAAGTATTAGTTGTTTTTCCTCCACATGATACTTCAAATTTCATTTAATGTTGACCCTATATGCTTTCATAATACATGTTCCTGATCTTATTGAGAATGATTCATCAGTGCGTATTATTCAAAATGTTTGCCTTGGTAATATTTCAAGCTCTGCTGGCTGACATCAGATTTCAGGACCATTTTCAACATTGTTAATAATCAGAAATGCTTCTTGAGTAGCAAATTAGCATATTATGATTAGGATCGTGTGACACTGAAGACTGGAGTACTTAGATCACAGAAATAAATGGCATTTTTAAAATATATTCAAGTTGCAAACAGCCATTTTAAATTGTAATAATACTTTACTGTATTTATGATCAAATAAATGCAGCCTTGATTAGCATATGTGACTTCTTCAAAAACATAAAAAAAACCCAAATTATTTCAAACTTATTGCCATTAGTGTATAAATGAGATTTTTACCAGATTTTTACAGCAGCAAATGCACAAAAAAAAAAAAAATAATAATAATAATTTCATTTTATGATTTCATTTTATGATTTGTTTTGGTAGCATTAGATAGCATCAGATGAGTTTGAATAGGAAAGACAACTTGCATCAGTACTCTACATGCTGAATTTTGGTCTAATGGCACTCAAAACTAAGTTTTACACACATAAGCAGATGCAAATACTTGACAAGCGTGCAAACAAACCTCAGCAGTCAAAGGGAGGCGATATTTCCCTCAAAATGACATTAAAACAGATGCAATATTATTCAGGTAGCTGCCTTTTACATGTCAACTGTAACTTTAACCAACTTCCTAAAGATTCTCTTCAAATCCCTGCTCTGCCATCACAGTAGTTTGCCTGAAACAGAAAAGTGACTGTAGAAGAAGACAGTTTATGCTAATGATTGCTATACTGTCCCTTCCGGCAATGCTCAGAATATGACTTGTAGTCACATTGCATTAGGAACTGGGTTCTGACACGTTCCAGAAAGCAATAATGCATGAAATTGAGCTTGTGTGGCTAGAAGCATTTAGTCTCACAAACTCAAAATGACCAAAAACACACATAACTACAGAAGTCTCATAATTGAATCGTAATGTATCCAACTACAATATGTTCTGAAACCTAGTGAGCCATCATTCAAAAGTTTGAGGTCAGTAAAATAGTTTTTTAATGAAATAAACACTTTTATTGAACCAGGAGTGACAGTAAAGATATTTACAATGTAAATATATTTATTTATAAAGATAATGATAAAGATATTTGAAAAGAAAATTCTGTTTTGAACGTTCTATTCATCAAAGAATTCAGAAAAAACTGTTACAAAATAAATTATTAAACATTTATGCTTAATAAATGTTAAAAATATTAAGCAGCAAAAGTATTTTCAACATTGCTAATAATAAGAAATATTTCTTGAGTATTAAATCAGCATATTAGAATGATTTCTGAAGGATCACGTGACTGGAGTTACGATGCTGAAAATTCAGCTCTGCATCACAGGACTAAATTACATTTTGAAATATATTTTTCACATTATTACAGTTTTTTTCTGTATTTTTGATCAAATAAATGCAGCCTTGGTGAACACATGGGACTTCTTTCAAACACCTTTGAACAGTAATGTTTAAACCAAAATAAAAAGAATACAATTATTTTTTATATGTATAAAAAGCAGGTTTATTCTTTAAAACATTCCAAAAAAATAATAAAAATTGTTGAACAGTAGTGTCCATAGCCTACATCATAACTGAAATGAACCCTTCATAAACGACTGTTTCATTACACACTAATTAGGTTGAACTATTTCTTTAAAGCTTTTTACTATTAAATGAAATCCAAGTACATTATTTAAAAATAATTTCTCTTGCTTCATTCATGGATTTTAATTTTCTCCAAAGGAAGGTGTCTTAAAAGGCATAATTATGCTGCCTACCTCCTGGAACAGCTCTTGTGTCTGAATAGCACCTTGAATACTGCCTAACTAGGAGGCTCACTAGACTCTGTAGCTTTCATGAAGTTTACCTCTTCCACGATGGTTTTTACCATATCATCCATGCAATGCATTGCAAAATATCCAATATGCATAAACATAACAGGATTAACATTACATGAAGCAATTATCATGCTCTCACGTCTATAAACAGACACCTTTCAACCTCAATATTTCACTTTAGATTTAGTCAATTATTCACACACACACAAGAACACAGTGAATGTGTAATTCAAATATCGTAAGTGGGGAAAGAGAGATACCCCATGCATTAGGTGTTTCATTTGCTGCACAATTTAAGGAAAGCTCAACTCCGTGATGCATTGCTTTACAGTATGTGTTGAAGTTTAATTCTAAACATTAAATCACTAACTCTAAATAGAAGCAATAACAGCAAAGCTTGACCTGGCAAACACTACTAAAAATCAATGCATCTAATCTAAGTCAAGGAACTAATCAGCGTCTCTGCAGCAGGATCAGGTCAGATTGTGATGGACGTCTCTCTCGTTCTCGGAGGAGAGGAGGAGCAGATCAAGCTGTGTGGAGCAGCTTTTACTGTTTAGAGAGATAAAGCCGTGATAATTCATCCTAAACCCGACCTGTCAGAGATACGCTTCCACACTGCAGCACATGGGGCTTGATAAACAGAGATGTAGGTTAGAAATGAAGACTGGACTTGACACTTGCATAGACATGGAGAACTCATGGACGCAGATGTACGGTTCGATTTTAAAGAGAAAGCACGCAAGGCTTCATGTCTTCAGACATTCAAAAGACAGCACTATCTATTATGATTTTTCTTTTTTTTTTTAACAATGTTGACATTAAATTGGTTAAATTAAGTGGAGCTGGCTCTTTAATGCTCCTGTGCTTTTCAGAAAGAGTCCAATAACACCAACATTATCAGCTTGAGCTTTATTCCACACTCTATTCTGCAGCTCAAACAGCAGAACGCCAAGGTCATGGGTTTGATTCCCATGAAATGCATGAACCGTTAAAAAAAAAAAAAAACCCTACACTGAATGCAATGCAAGTTGCTTTAAATAAAACCACATCCCATTTAATAACACATTATCCTTGCTTATAGATAAATCCTGGCCAAATCTTCTACATCTACACTTTTATCTGAAATATATGTGCACCATAGGCGTAGCTTGACGTTTGAGCTTTTTTGGGGGGGTGGGGGGGGGGGCAAACAAGCCAGTCGATTTTTTAGCATTTCTGTAGTAACGTACAAAGTCACAATCCGTGTACCATTAAAGGCGGTTTTACTAATGCACGCAAATCACTTGTAAAGGCTGCGCTGTCTATTTCTGCTGCGCTAGCAATAAACACGCTGAATAGAATGCACCATAAACATGTTTGCCAACAGAATCGCAAAGTAGATTGTAAGGAAATCAACGAGATCTGTTGGACATTATTCAAGTTAAAAGCACAAAAGCAGGCACACAAACACATTTAGTAATGTTAAATCTTACTGAAAATGGCCGATTAAGCAGTTTATATTCTGAAATCTATTTCTAGGTTTTGGTCTGTGTGCATTAAATTACATTTGGATGTAAATGGTCCTTTTCCTGACATAAATGTGAAACGTGAAGCTGTGGATCACCTTTATGAGGCTGTCCACGTCTGGAGTTGGGCATCTTCATCTGTCTTTATTTTGATTAGGTTCAGATTCCCCTGCAGTTGTTGTATGTTGTAATGTCATGCAACAGGCAAGCAGTAATAATAGGCTATTATCCGCCAATATAATTGCGACAACTTCTTATGCAAATGAGATTGGGAAAGCCTTTAGTAAGTTTGATTTATTTACAATAAATAACAGTAAAATATATTAAAATAACTACATTGTGTGCATATTTACTTTTGAGGTGAAAACATTATTAATTAAATATCTGATAAAATCTTTCAATCGTTGGGGGGGGGCAACTATATATATTAGTTATTATTCGAGTTTTTACTTCAAAAATTCATGTTTAATTCAATGCGTTGCTTGCCACTTCTTAGTTATTATTTGTGAAATTGACTAGCAATTTCTGAGTGGAAATTGTTTTAATATATATTTTTTTAGTCAACACCTTTCTTCATGTAAAAGGCTTTCTTCATGTAGTATTGACGTTACCTAAACCCACTAACGTCAATACTAGACCAACTTTTTTATTTTATTTTTAATTATTCAAACACCTTTCTGCATGCAAATGCCAGTTTTCCGGAAGCTACAGTATCATATAAAAATATGACCAAAACCCGCCAGCGTCAATCTTACACCAATTTTTTGTTAATCGAACATCTTTCTATATGCAAAAGCTGTTTTTTTCTGATGCTATCTTCTCAAAATGATGACCTAAACCCATTAACATATCATAAAACAGCTGTTAGTTGGACCTCTAGTTTCTTTAAAGCAAACTCACATTTTGGTCTGATTCTAGTACGAAACAGCACCTTTTCACAAACCAATGAAACTAAAATGGGCTGAGATCCCATTTCTTTTGACATGAAAGAGTACTCGCTTATGTCCAGTTCTTATTAATCTGTAAATTTCAGTGTTAACTGTCAATATTCAACGAGCAAAGTCTTTGGCACCTGATTTCTAATCATCCTCAGAAGCAATTACAAGCAGACAAATGGGCAGAAAACTCGCCTTATGTTCTCTTCTCTTCAGAAGATTAATACCTCACACGATTCAACATGACATTCAATACAGGGAGATCGAAAAATAGATTTCTGCCTGTAGCTGGCTAGAAAATCAAGGTGATTTGAGAGCTTTAGGGCATAATATCACACAATAATGATATACTGGTTTCTTTTGAATAATCCTATTCCATTTTTATATGGAAAAAATATATTTAAAAAAATGAGAGTCCCAAAAACAGAACTCACTCAAGTTACATCAAAAAAAAAAAAAAAAAAAGTTTATTTCCCTTAATAAATCATTCCTAAGAAATTAGCTATGGTACATTAAACTTGCCTGTCCCGACTGTGTTGATATATGAACTGAAATTCATTTACACTATATTTACATAAGGTTTCCATTTATATGGAAATTATTTCTGCCATTTCAGACCCACCAACAATTTTGTAGAAGCATCCACTGCCCCGTAAATCTATTTGATCTTCACAATAGTTCCTGGATGCTGCCGAATATCAGAGGAGCTAATTCATAAAATCATTAGGAACTTCTGCTGGTTGGGTAGGAAAGAAAAACAAAAGGAAAAGAAAGGCAATCCACCCCGAATTGTCTCTCGTCTTGTGGGTGTTGATGAATGGGGGGTTTTATTGAAAGTGAAAGGCTGGGAAGTAATAAATATATTCAAGATCATCAAGTTGTGCAGGCCGAAGATAGCGAGTGATTCTTTCGGAGACTGGAGGAGCACGACAAAACATTATAACGGTTAGGAAAACTTTCTAAAAAGATTTGTGGCTGAAATAGAATTACCTTTGGGATGCCAGGGGTCCGTGAATTCATATTTCCCCAGTCCGACCGTTCTCAGCATCTGCAGGCTGTTGCTGGTGGTCTCCTGCTGGCCGTTCGTCAGCGGCCCGTTGGTGGGCAGCGCCGAGGAGCTCATGGTGGCGGATTGCACCATGGGATGCGTCAAGTGGCCGTTGCCCACCACCGTGTGGACGGGATGGGCGACCTGGCAGACGCTGGGCATTGGAGGCAAGCCGCCGACGGCGAGAGATTGGCTCTGGACGTTGAGGACCATGTTGGTCATTGGCTGTGAAGGCTGCTGTGGGAGTTGGTAGTGTGTGGGTAATTGTGGATGGGGGGTTTGGAGCGCCGGGGTCACACCGACGATCGGAGCTTGGACGGTCGCGCACTGGCTGTAAGCTGGCGGCTGCGGCAGGGCGTATGTGTGCGCCAAGAGTCCGGCCTGGCTGACGGCGGCAGCGACTTGCGGTGGCCATAGAGGAGCTGCAGACGGCGAAACAACATCCATTTAAAGTAGAAGCGTGCCATATGACGATATTAGATTGTGAACTAATAAAATGTGTCCATGATCTGCCTTTACAGTATTGTGCGTCAATGCACATTCTATCAGTTGCAGATCTATGGCTGTTTTTGGACTATTATTGAGTCTGATTAACATATGCATCACAGTTACATTCACATGACATTGTGGTTCATGATCTGCATGCACTTGCAGGTGAATAGGGTAAAAATATAACAGACTGATAGACATCACCATACTTCAGTTCAGTTGACTGATTATACTAAGAATTTTGTATGCAAGTTTTCTGAACAGTTACGTTTAAATATGCAAGCAAGGCATTATGTAATTAAATATGCACTCATTTGAATACATTTACAGAAAATGAATCTAAACTTTAGATAAAGCCAGGTTCAAAATTGAACTGAATTGAAAATTCTTGTTTCATTTGACTTATTAAATTTAAAGGTTTTTACAGAGGGCATTCTGTATCTCTCTTTTTATCACCCCATATATCAGAAAATACTGTTGAAAGCCAGAAAAAATACATTTTCACCATGTTTTTAGGAATAAAATGTATAAAATTAGGCAAATGATATATGAACAAAACACTCTATAAAAACTATTAGCATATAGATAGGAACAAAACTGTAAAAATGACCTTTACAGATGCAAACACACAAAGTGCAATAAAATAAATGTTTTCTTTACACTAGTCTGACACATGTTTTTGAAAAGCCAGAAAGCCCAAAATATCTCAAAATTGACCAATGCATAAAAAAAAAAAATCGTTATCTTTCTAATACTGTATTTTTTCTTATTATTTGCAATTTGCAATCTTATATATATATATATTTTTTTTTTATGTTATTTTTTATATAACAATTATAAAAATATTAGTTATAAATAGTTTAATAGCAAAGATAAATAATGAAATAAATTAACCTGGTCATATCTCCCACCCCTACTTTGGCCCAAATAGTCTTTCATTCAGTTTTCTTTCATGTTTTGTCATCTTGCAGGTTTATATTTTTAAACAGTGAAATTAGTTTTTAAGTACTGCTCTGTTACTTTCAAAATAGTCTTAAAATCCAACATGAAAAAGAACTGTGATAAGATTGCAGATCATGTTCCCGCCTGAAAAAAATCGTTATGATATGATATTTTTCCCATATCGCCCACGCTTAATTTGAAGCCACTTCGAGCAATCAATCAATCCATGCATGCAAGAGAAGATAACGAATAAGAGGTGTTATCATGGCGCTGTGGGCTTTGCTTTCAGCTCTTTACCTGTGATATCTTTCTCCCTCATCTGTTTTGCGGGCGGCTCATCCGTGTCCCAGGGCGTGGACTGGTTAATGGGTGTTTGTCCCCACCGGACGCTATTAGCTAGGACCTGGCCCTGAGTCTGCGCGTCTGCCGACGGGTGCCCAGAGACCTGTTTCAACGAGAGGAACATCTCCAGTAAACACACCAGCCTTTAATTACCGTCTACGATTCCAATTACAGCCCATTTGCCAGACACTGGTACATCATTTCGCTTTGTTAATATTCCATTCCATTCGCTCTTTTAATTACGCCGCCGTTCTAGATTAGAGCCATCAATAATGCAGGAAAATCCAAGGTCGGCCCCCAGCAATTTGACTGGGTGCAAGAAAGTGAGATCTATATAGAGAACATTTTACTAATTAATTCTTATCTGCCTTGCATTGACTGTAAATCAAAGGGCAGGAAAGAAGTTTTGCGGGATCGAGAGGGCCTTTTAATCACTTCGCTGAAAATAGGAACTAAAATCGAATGGAAATGGACACGTAAACCTCATTCCTCTGTAGAAACTACTAGTTTCAAAATCCACAATATGTAAGTTTTCTTAAATATATTAACGTACTCGATCTACAGTATGATGCTCAGCCCAAAGCATTGACTTTGTAGACTGAAAACATTAACAATTTCCATATTATTATATGAACATTTACTTTTCTCAATATTTACAGAATAAAAATTCAATTAGATAGCAGACACTCGAGACGCTAACTGGCCAAATATTGGCTGATTAATTAGTCTGGCTAATATGATATTTTCTGAATGTAATCTTGCTCGCAATAATGAAATGAACAATTAGATTTTATTAAAGATCCCATTAAATGGTTAGACAAACACAATTTTCATCAAAGTAAGAAACTGGGGCTTGAAGCATAGAATGGATGCTTCACAGACAAGAATGCATTAAAACAAATAAAACCCACACACACACAAATATAAATATAAATATAAATCTCAAGAAGTTTTTAATAATTGAAAATTATTATTTTATAAATACAGGTCAGAATAAGTATGTTTTTTTCATCTTTACATAAATATATCGGTTTTATTTTCACAAAAGTTATTTGAAACATTATACATTTTACTTTGTGTGTATACAAAATCACTTTTGTAAATGGTATTTACCAAAATGGGACAACTCGTACAGTGTATCATTGTAATTAAAAACTGACTGGTTTGCACAATATTTTTGTGTGCCAAAGACAGCAAAAAAACTGTTTGTTTTTCTGGAACAAAGCCTTTTATTCATATTCATCTCTTGTGTCTGCAAAAGATGGATCTTATTATGACGCTGTCAGAACTCGCTGTATAATAAGCAAGTCGAAGAGGAGAAAAATAAGTAGCTGAAAACAAGTCCTAAACGTCTTCTTGATTTTATGCCACTTTTATTTCATACGCATTTCAAAACTGTAAATAAAAAGAAGAAAACATAAAAAGATCCCTCTTTAGCGTCAAGTGTGGGCGTTGAGTTTGTCAATGCATTTTATCATTGCCAAGCCTGAAAAAACATTTCTTTAAAATGTGAAAAATTTATTCTGACATTCCATCTGCAGAGGAAGACTGAATCACACACATTCCTCATCCCAGCGTGCTGTTGCTGAAATGCTTCAAATTTCATCTAAAGTTCACCTAACAAAATGAGCAAAATCGCTTCAAACTGTAAACAGTCGTAAAAGAGCACACATTCAAGTCTGTAACATACCTCACATGTCTGAAAGTGCAGAGATACTTTTTTTTTTGTCCGTTACAGTTGTAGTTTTTATAGTTTTAATTTGACCTTTTACTTGACCAGCATTTCAAAATGTAATTATAATGAGGAAAATATATATATAAAAAAAAAAAAGGACTTAAAACGTTATGAATGCCAGACGTTCTCCTTCTGTAGGAATCTTTCTGTGGAATTCAGTGCTAGTCTGCACATCGTTTTACCATCTGAATACAACTCAAGTCTGCTAAGAAGCAAATAGAGAGCCTCACACACTCAAATGGTTCAGAGCAGGTGCGCTGGACAAATGGCATGAGCTCAAAGAACAAAGAAAAAAGAAAAGGTCTGCAGACCGCTGTAACGCGCAAAGAATACTTATTTATTAACGGCCACATGCTGCGGTGTTAATATATTAATACCGAAGTATTCTTTGTAAGCAACAGGACTGGGCAGGACCTCGTCATGCTTCATGTGAACGGCATTAAAAAATGATTCAAGCATGTGGAAAGAGCAGAAATCTGAATCTTCTCCTACCGACTGCTTCAACTCAGAATAGAGATGCATGTTCGAATCGCTGACAGGAGGGCGAGCAGTAATGAAATTCACCTGCATTCACTAAAACTTGTCAAAAGTTGTATCTGGAATATTCCATGTGAGAATGCTGAATAAATATAACATCATGGAGCTGATATGTGTCAAGTCTATTTTCTCCTTACATTTGGACAGCACTGTTGCCTCTCATTTGAAATTTGAAATATAAAATTAAAAAATATATATATTACAACATTATTTTTAGTCAATAGTCAATTTTGGGGTAACAGTTACACTCTTAAGTTGAAATGAAATTAAATGGAATTAATCAATGAATAAATACTTCAGAAACATTACAACATTATTTTTTAGCCAATTTTGTGGGAACATCGACACTTATTTTTTCACCATATTTTTGGAGCATTAAATCAATTTTTGACAGAACAGTTGCAATTTTAGTTGAAATAAATAAAGTCTTCGGAAATATTACATTACTTTTAAGCTGATTTTGGTGGAAAATCAACACTATCTAAAATTATTAAAATAATACATTATTTCTAAACCAATTTTGGTGTGAATATCTGCATTTTCAACGCTCTCTCATGACCAATTTGTTTGTATTTTTTTACGAGGTGGCTAATTCGTACGAATTCGTACGACCTCACTCGTACGACCTCACTCGTACGACCTCACTCGTACGATTTGTCTAAACCCCAGTGACGGGTAGGTTTAGGGGCGGGGTTAGGTGTAGGTCATTCGTACAAATTCATACGTACAAATTTTAGCAAAAATCGTATGAATTTGTACGAGTGAGGTCGTACGAATTCGTACGAATTAGCCAACTCGTAAAATATTTACGAATTACCGTGAGATCGGGCTGGCATTTTTTAGCTGAAATAAATAAATACTTCTGAAACATTACAACATTATTTATTAAACCAGTTTTGGGGGAAACATCTACACTTTGTAGCTGAAATAAATAAACAAAAACTTTAGAAATAATCACAACATTATTTTAAAGCCAATTCTGATGAAAAATCAACACTTTCTATCTGAAATAAAATAGTTTTGAAACATTAAAACATTTTTTTGGGGGTACATCTGCACTTTTTAGCTTTAATAAATAAACAAGTCCTTTTGAAATATTACAACATTACTTTAAAACATTTTGGGGGAACATCTGCAAATCAACATCAATTACATTTTCATATTTTCCCTATTGATTTCAGGGTGATATACAGACATTTTTTTATTTATTTTTTTTAGATAAATCCATAAATCCACATAAAGTCCCAATTTGTGTTTCTAAACGGTTTGAAATATCTGCAGTGACACACATAAAGATTTATCCCCTTTTATGGTATTATGGCTTATGCTTATTTACTGAGCACTATGAGGAAGTCAGCAGAAAATAAAAGCACATCATTTACCTCCTAATAACACTGACAGATTCATCCACCAAAACCCCAGCGGGCTGGTTTCAGGGTTACAAGACTCTTCAACATCAAACCAGAGTTTATTCTGTGAGCAGCTGACTGCATGTAATCCCTTACATGTTAACCCCAAAATGACACATTTGACCCACGTCACCAGTCGCTGAAGACGTGGTCAACACCCAGCAGCTAATCGAGTCCACGTGTGAAAGAGCCAGCGTCTAAAGCTGTGGACAAAATGTTACCCGTGTAAAACCACCATTTCCAATTATAATTTCCCTCGCGTGCCACGTCAAAAACCTGTGGTGTAACACACACCTCTTAGCAATTTAAATGCGGACAACACGGCGCTCATGTCATGATTATGTTCAAATATTAGCTGGAGTCCAGAAACAGATTTTCAGCTCTGTCCCTTAGGCAGGAGCCACACATTCATACTCCCCAGGAAGCAGGTGCTTGGTTTAGTGAAAGTGAACTGCTTAAGTTTTCAAAGTGCACCAGGAGAGCAAGTGGAATTATGATAGCAAAGCTGTGGAGTTCACATGCGCTCATCTGCAGCCATCCTGCATGCGTTCAAAGACGCTTTCCATGTGCCTGCAGGCACAGTGAAACGGCAAATATTACATTTCTAGTTCATTTTCGCTGACTTACTAAAATACTTCCATTTCTGTATCGGTTTATGCATGAAGAGCATCCATGAGGAAACAATGCATGCCGCATCTCGCTCTCAAGGTCAGAAGTTCAGAGTGCATGATCAGAATTAAAACAGATGCACAAAATAAAACTGATTGTTTCAGTTCCTTGCAAAATTTGATTATATGAAACACACAGTACTCATGCTAAGCAGTTGCACATGTACTGGAACTTATTTCCCAGAAACGAAAGTGCAGACACTTTCTATGAAATCTGTAACAGTAAATTCATATATATATTATACTACCATTCAAAGAAGTTTAAAATTCTTTTTTTTTTTTTTTTTTTGAAAGAAATTAATATTTTTATTCAGCAAGGATGCATTAAACTGATCAAAAGTGACAGAAAAGACATGTATAATGTTATTTTAAAAATTATATTTCAAATAAATCCTGTTCTTTAGAATTTTCTATTCATCAAATAATTCTGAAAAACAAAATAAATCATGGTTTCCACAAAAATGTGAAACAGCACAACTGATTTGAACATTGATTATAATCAGAAATGTTTTTGAGCAGCAAATTAGCATTATTAGATTGATTTCTGAAGGATCATGTGACACTGAAGACTGGAGTAATGATGCTGAAAAATCAAGCTTTGACTCAAAAAATAAAATTACATTTTAAAATATATTCAAATAGAAAACAGTTTTCGTTCTAACTTTTGAATGGTATAAAAAAAGAATATGTATTAAAAAATAAATAAAAAATATATACTTTATTTTTTATTTATTTTTTTAAACAGTAAACAAAACTGTTTTTTTTTTTTTTTTTTAAATCAAATAAATGCAGCCTTGGCTGTCTTTCAACAAAAAATTAAAAATAAAATAAATCTTACAGGCCCTAAACTTTTGAATAAAACAAACTATGTTTCATAGTTAATTTATTTACTGATTTTTAAATATATTTTTAAAATGCTACCTTGCATAAAATAAAAAACAAGACATGGCTTGCTCTGATTTTTAACCTGAGAATCAACTGGATTGTAAAAAGGTAGTTGTTACATAGCAAACACAGCCAGGGAATTGTAAGGAAAGGTAGAAAGTAGGGCTGTGCGACGCTTTCGGATGACGCAGATGATTCAGATGTCTCTTCAGAACGAGGTCTCTTTAAATGGCACGTGTTCGTTACTGTACGAGGGCCTGTCAAACAATGACAGCATGCTTCTGCTCATCCTCCATCCGGCGGTGTGCATACAGGATCACTTCCCGCAGTCAAATAAGCCGTCTCCATTCGAGCGGATGGCTGTCCTCCACCATCCTAATCCGCCAGGCGTTGGGCAGCATCGCTCTCCGCCTCTCACAAAGCCAAATACAGCATCCACACTGTCATGCTCTTATTTGCTATTCCTATCTCTGCTGTCAACACAGAAGCCTCTTCCTCACCCGGCAGAAGCGCTCGCTCCCGCGGCGCCAGCAACCGATGATCCATCATTTGTCAGGACCGTCGCTTTGTGAAGTAAGTTTGCGATTCCTTACGGCTTGCGGCGTCTTTAAAAACATCCTCAGAGACGGGAATCTGCGGTGGTCTCCCGCTGATGGGAACCGAGGAAATTTTTTTTATAGGAAAGAGGCTTCCCAAGCGCCACGTCTTTCTCGTGTTGATGGTTCAAAGGAGGAACTCTTGGCCTTCAGTTTGTGCCTTTGGCCGCTGAAAAAGCTTCAGGCTGGAGAAGCTTTTCCTTGAGATGAATTCTGCACGCGTGCGGCTGCAGATGATTTTCAACAGCAAGGAGACGTGGCTCTTAAAAGGGTCATGGCTCCTCAGACCTGTGAGGGACACTGCTATATCTATGAATGACAGGCAGAAATACACGGGTCTCAAAGTCAACGGTGCTGTTCTCTGATGTCTGGCTTCATCCAGACTGTGTCAGATTCACAAGCGAACAGAAAATGCCTCTGAAATCAATTCAGTCAAACTGAATGTATGAATCGAAGCAGCAAACCATGGGCAAAATTGGTCATTATACACACAACAAATACATTTCTCTTGAATGCAACCCCAGTTTATTTTTACAAACACAAGCCAATTAGAGAAATTGCATCAGGGTCCAAATCAAATGCTCCAAACAAACAAGGTGTGAAAATGGACTGAAACAGACTGAAAATACTGCTTATTTTGCTACATTAACTATACTTGATACTATACTTATATGCATTTTATTTATATTTACATTTATTTATATGTTCCATTTATATATTCTGGCACACACACATTTTTTTTTTTTTTTTTGCACAAACAACCCAAGATTCTCTGAAATAAAATTAAATAACTGACTAATTAAAATAAACAAACAAACACTGAAATCGTTTGACTGTCATTCATTCATTCTACTGTTGCGTAGTTTTGTTGATAATTTTTAAGGATGTTGATATCTGTCTAATCTGTGTTTTATTAAAAAAAAAGAATAACTATAACTGATTATGCAATTATTTGCATTTTATTTTTTATTATTTGTATATAATTATATAATATTCATTTCTAGTTACAAATTTTATTTGTTATACAAAAAACCAAGTGGTCCAAACAGGTTTTTACTGCAAAAGTCAACCCAAATGCTGTAAACAAATTTGGTTTGTTTATTTATTTATTTATACATACTTTTGAGTAGTTTTGATGAATATTTTTAGGGATGTTTTGCTATCCTATACTTATTAGTACCTTTTTATTATTTTAATTTAATTTAATTTAATTTAATATTCTATTTCATTTTCCACTGTTGGGTCCATGAGTTTATTTGATTAACTCCTAGTCACAATAGACAGATGTCAACATATTAATATCCTTAAAGAAACAGTCAACAAAACCATAAATACCTTCTAGACAAAGTTAAAACCATTTAAGTGTTTGTTTTTTTGGTGGACTTCTGTGTAATAAAAACTTGGTTTGATGTCACTTGATTTCCAAAGTAAAGTCTGAATCAAAGCAAAACTAGTTGAGAAACACTAGTTCAGTTTAATTTACCAAGGCCTTCCAAATAGTTTTTATGTCTAATCAGAGACTAAATAGGAATAATTAGCCAAATTAATCATGCAATTATGCTGCTGGACTAATGAAATTCCTCTGACTGTTGAATCTGCCCAAATGGAGCAGAATTATGCCAACGGTTTACAGCAGCGTGGCAAACCCGTTGTTATTATCTGTAATATGAATATGAAGTGGCACAATACAAAAGCATGATAACGAGCAATTCAAACGATCGCATAACGATGAGAAAATATTTCCTTTGCAGGCTCTTCATTTTCTTGTCTACCCTAAGTAAGCGACTGCAGAGTTCAAGAGTCCTGCGTGTTTTGGCATGTTCTGACTGACCGTTTTGCATAATGCAGTTTCACTAAATCTAAATGAGAGAGCTCTTAGCTGACAAAATGAAACCTTCAGCGGAGCGGAGCTGTTGAAAGAGGTCACGCTACAGATAGCGGCTGAAATACTCAATAAGCTTTCAGGGCGTCTTGAGAGCCGTCCAGAAACACAAGACAGCCATGATTAGGGGAAGAAATTAAATGGGAGCAGAGTATGAAAGTGTGTCTGAAATGATGGTGGAAACGGCACTCCCACGGTCACGTTCCCGCTGTAACTCTACATCTGCTGGGAAACTCCAATGACATCCAGCAGCCTCAACAGAACAAGTTACAGACTGCAGAAATGCACAGAACATGCTGCTGACAGTTCATCGCTGTTCATTTTTAGCCTACATGAACCGAACAGAGAAAATGCATCAGGGTCCAAATCAAAGGCTCCAAATGAATAAGGTGTGAAAATGGCTTAAAATAACAACATATGGTTATTACAATCACTTTGCGAAATAACATTTTGCTAGATGTTGCCGTTCATCATGGTTTTCATCTTGGTTATAAACCGTGTTCGTAAAGTCAATAAAACTAGAAAACAGCCTAATTTATAATTAGATTTTTTATTTACATGATTATTTAGATTTATTGATGATAATTAGTTGGTATATAGTATTTACCATATATACCAATGGTATAATGACCGTAACCATATATTTATTTAAGATCCAAATAAATAATCTAACTAAATAAAATAAAAAAATAACAGAATAATTACAAATAAATAAATTTGTAACAATAAATCTTCTCATATAGTGACTTGTTTAAAAAATATGCCACTCTATTAAACAGATTTATGGTTATATTTATATATTTATAGTTTCCCAATGGTACATTAATCATGTCACTATATTTGAGCACCTCACTGTTTTTTAAAATACAAATAAATGAAATACTTCTTTGATTATAACAACAAGCTGATAAAGTGACTTCTTTAAAAAAGATACAGCTCTATTAAACAGCTTCAAAGTTCTATATATTTCCATGAATAAATGTATTTTTTTCAAGTTTTACTAATGATAATTAGTTTATTAACGGTATACTAATAGCGTCACTGTATTTGAGATCCTCACTGTTTTTAAAACAAACAAACAAATGCGATTATTTAATTAAACAATTGAACACTTAAATAATAAATACACAAATAACTATTAAATTAATAAAGCAAATAAATAAATGAATTTTATTGTCTGATAAACAGTGACTTATTTAAAAATCTTTTCAGTTATATTACATGAGTAAATGTAAATTTGCGTTTTCTAGTTTTAATGATATTAACATTATATATATATCAATATGCATATTAATCGTGACACCATATTTGAGAAAAAAATTAATAAGTAAGTAATAAATGAAACAAGTAAACAAACAAATAAATGTTTCTTTGATTGTAACAAAGTATACTGTCAGATAAGGTCACTTTAATAATATAAAGGATATTGTCTGATAAACAGTGACTTATTTAACAAGATACTGCTTCATTAAATGGCTTTATTAGTAGCTTGTAGCATAACTAGAAAAGCCAGACTGTAGTTGAACTTCATTTTATCAACTTGCATTGTAATTAGCTCGTAGAAAGTTTCAAAAGTTGCTTCACCAACACTTCTGCATTTTAATGAGTCTGAATGCGACAAATTCACCCTTTTGAGTCATTTGACAGTATTTACATCTGCCTCACAAGAGCGGCGACTCTTTTTGCAGGATCAAGACGAAAAGGCCACAAAGCCAATTTTCTCAGCGAGATGCGCAACTTAATATGCAAGCAAATTACTTTAGCACACACTCAATTATTGGCTACTCACGCCACCGCTGATCTCCCGCAATACAATCACAGGATGAGAGAAGCCAATATGCCGATACTTTAAATAATAAAATCTCCATCTTTTCACACAAAGACATCTTTGTACGTGGAATGAAAGATGCACAAGCATATTGCTTTTGACCCCAGACTTTCCCCAGTGTAGACGTCTGTAAATCTGAGATTGCTTTATTCTTCCCCCCACCCCTCTCCGGCCCGTCTACAATATGAAAGCAGGTAGCGGGAGTTTCTTCTTGACACAGATCAATAAGCAGCCCCGCTCTTCCTTATCAGAGATGGCTTGTAGAGATACGCTGGTGGGGGCGGCTGCAGGGCTTTCATGATGGATGACAGAAAAATTGACCCTAAGATCCACCACTGCACGCGCTTTAATCTCTTTTTTTTGCCGCGAGCGGAGACAACAAACACATGTGGCACGTAATGATGCCGCAAAGCTCTCCAACTTGATGTGACCATCAACAGTTGCATTTGAAGTGGCTCTATCCATGCACAAGGACAAACAATGCTAAATCCTGCAAAACAAACAGATATAACAAAAAAATAATAAAAAAATAGGTTAAATTAGGCTCATGTCAACATGTAAAAGTGTGTGTAATGCCTTCCTTAAAAACCATCAACAAAACTACACATAAAACAAATAAATAAATAAAAATAAAAATTAAAAAATAACAGTAAAATTATATAAATATTTATACTTTATATAAAAATAAATAAAACAGAAAAATAAAAATGTAAAAGCATTAAAAAAACATGGGAAAAAAAAAATCAAATGGTAAATAAATAAATAACACCTAAACCAAATTAAATGCAGAATCACCTGCAGGGAGAATTTTACACTGCAGGAAATTTTCGCAAATTTCTGATGTATAAAATCGAGTCTCATCTCATGTCTTTCCCTCCCTATAACACACAGAAATATGTCCGACTGAAAGAAAAATGGGTTTCAAAAAGCACTTCATGTAAATTTACTTATCAGGGTTAATAAAGTTCTCTAAAACTAAAACCATTAAAAAATGCTGTTACTTGAAATATTTGCTTTTAATGTTTAATAGTTCAGTTTTACTGAGGAAAAAATCGTATTTTAGCTAGATGCCAAGGCAAGTTAGTTTAACCTGATGTACTAAATAATTATATTTAAAAAAAGACATTTAAAAAAAGAAAACCTAATAAAATAACAAAAACACATACATACAGTATATATATATATATATATATATATATATATATATATATATATATATATATATGCGATTAATTTCAGAAAAATGTGGTTAATTAATTGGTTAATTAATATATATACATATACATACATACATACATACATACATACACACACATGCTGTCACCAACACAAGTGCTGAAAAATTCTAAAATTCACTAATTAATCGCAAATTTTTCTGAAATTAATCGTGATTAATCCCCCCTAACATTAAAGTTTTTAAATATACTTTTATATTGCAATAATTTCACATTCAATCTTCAAATGAATGTACAAACAACATAAAGACAGTATATTTTTTAATATTTGTTTAATGGCATCTTTTTTTTATGACTGAAGGCCAGTATCACTGATACGAATACTGATTTCTCCATAAAATTTCGCTGTGAGCACAGTGCCGTTTCCGCACTCATTTGACTCACGCCTGACGCTGAAGTGAAGTGGAGTGCGCGTCTGATGCATCTCCGGTTTGATGTGGTCGTAAAGACGCTCTGAGACTGAATAAATGCACTTGTCAAGAGAAAAAGTGAAGAAACAGCAGTTGTGAGAGGGGTGGCCAACCCTAGCTCCGCCCCTGCGTTAAATATTTTTAATGCGTTAAACTGAAAAAATTAATCGCCTGCGTTAACGCGCTAATTTTGACACCACTAATATATATATATATATATATATATATATATATATACACACACACACACACTTACATATACACACACATACAACAAAATAAAAACAAACTCAACATGATCTATAGTCGTAAAATAATGAAATATAATAAAAAAAAAATTATAAAATATAACCCATAATAGTATCTCAGTGTTACCACAATTACACTCCTTCAAAGTCAACACCAAAATTGAACAAATTTGCTTCAGAATCAAACCTGGATGAGTCATATGAACACTTTCATGAGCCGTTTTGTCTTTTGGACTTTAGCAGTGCGAGTTACCATCGACTACCATTGAAGTGGGAACATCTCTCAATTGCGTTTTAGAGAAGAAAGTGATACCAGTTTGGAATGACATGAGGGCGAGTGGCCGCAGGTGTGTTCAGTCTTACCTTAGTCGTGGAGGTGGTGCAGGTGGAAGCTAACCGCTTGCAGGTCAGCTCGCTGTTGGCTGTGCTGGTTGCGCCGGTGACCGGGGTGGGCAGCAGCGAGGGGATGACGGGCAGGGGCAGAAGGCCGGGGCGGTTGTTGCCGCTGTTGGGGACAGAGGAGGCAGAGGTGGAGACGCAGCCGTTAATGGTTCCGCCGCAGCTGCTGTTGGAGGCGCAGCGCTCCCTCCGCTCCCACACGCTGCGGAAATCCCGCTCAAAACGCTGATGGTACCGCGACATCATGACAGAGCGGAGCAGAAGAACGAGAGACACTTCTGCTCACGGTGAGCTGGAAAACACCTAACGGAGGAGAACAAACATCTTATATTAATGTCTCAAAAAACAACTGGTACGTTTACCAACACACAACAATGTCAAAGACATATCAAAATATAACAGCTGATCACACAGCAGAAACAAGCGTGAAGACAGTCAGTCAGCGCATGTGGCTAATAAGCTAAAGCGCCTCTGTGAATGGCGAACTGTTTCGTCTGATATACAAAATCAAACGCACAGTGTTTTGAGCATCCGTGTCTAAATATTATGACATGAACACATGAACTACTCCTCGAGAGAGTCACTTCACCAGCTTTTCACTGTATAATGTGAGGAAAAACCACCAACAAATACAAAATGAAATTGAAACTAAAACTGAAAGATCTTCACGACAACCTGGCAAAGTAAAAGTCTGGTTTAACTTGAAGAAATTATGACAGAAATATATCACTATTGTATACAAACATGCACTCCTACTACTAATAACATACTTATTTTAAGAATACCATACAACCAAAATATTTTCTCATTCATGTTTATTTCTTACAGTTCTTTTGTGCAACATCTGATTTGACAAAATAAAAATCAAATGTTCATTTTAATTTTTTTTTTTTTACATTTTTAAAGACTGATGGAAGTGTGCAAATTGTATTAATTCATTTCATTAGACACTATTTTTGATGATTTGTATTAAAATCACAAAATACAGAATCCAGAAAAAAAAACTACATTAAAAACACAGAATTTAGGGAAAAATTTAATTTCCATGGAGCTCACCAACAATTTGTTCCTTTTCACCCAAATTACAATTACAGGGGCAGATTACTGATTAATAGACTTATTTCCGTACACAATACTTATTACTTCAATGGCATGTGAAAAATGCAGTCAATTGTATCTGGAGCAATGCATTTCTGCTTTGGTAGAAATATAGCAAAGAGTCACGTATTTCCAATGATTGTTGGTCGGTTGGTGTGTTAATGTCATGCCAGCTTCCTTGGTTATTTTCACGGCAAGTAACAAGTTGAAATAGTTGAAATAAAAGAGCAATTAAAAATCCTATACAAGGTTTTAAAGTTTTGCTTTAGATAAAACTCTAAAATGAATTCAGGGACACGTTTCTTCAAAAGAGTTTGTGGAATAATATATCTTACAAACAGAACTTAAGCCAGCATAATTGAATAAAATATGTTTAAGTATTTCCAATGAGTCCGGGCTGCAAAATGGATTGCTATGGATTGTAGGTCAATTATCAATTAGCATCAATTATACAGAAATAAAAGACAATATTGTCTTCCAAAAGACACTTTTTGGCTGCTTTTTTGTGCAAATATTGATGTATGCCGTTAACTGTGATTAACGTGATTAATTAGTCAGCACATCATATAATTAATCCAATTAAAAAGATTCAATTGACACCCCTTAATTACAACACTTAGTGACAATTAATCTCTTGATCTCGCATTTTGAATCTGATGACATCTGAAAGTACTTTACCATCAGACAAGCCGGAAACACTGAAAGCACTGAATAGTTTCAGATATAGCATGGGAATTCAGCGTCTAGTCAGCATCTCTATTGTCACATGATTCATTCTGTATGATTTTGCCTTTAAATTCAGCACAAAAGATGAGGGGTCACATGTTGTCTAGAGAGGTGAGATAAGCAGCTGCTTTACAGATCAATCCAGCCATGATGTGTGACAGCAGCACAAAAGAGCAACGCTGATGCTGATAACAGAAACGGTGTGAATGAACATTTCTGTCAGGACCACTATCGTCAAAGATGATTGACAATTAGCATACAGTTTGGATTGGTGGTATGGTTCTGCTCTAGGCAAGAACACCCTGCACATCCATGCAGCCTGTATTGCAGGCAACAAATGTATTGCAGATATTGTTAAAGTATGTGAACAGTATGTGTTTGGTTTTAATGATGGTTTCAGACCACATTCACAAATATGAGGTATCTATACAGTGCATGTGGAAATGCTTCACTTTTTCCACATTTTGCTATGTTACAGCCTTATTCCAAAATGAATTAAATTAATTATTTTCCTGAAAATTCTACAAACAATACCCCATAATGACAATGTGAAAGAAAAACCTGAATTAAAAAAAAGAAATAAAAAATAAATAAATCACAGCCTTCACCATGACACTCAAAATTGAGCTCAGGTGCATCATGTTTCCACAGATCATCCTTGAGATGTTTCTACAACTTGATTGGAGTCCACCTGTGGTAAATTCAGTTGATTGGACATGATTTGGAAAGGCACACACCTGTCTATATAAGGTCCCACAGTTAACAGAGCATCTCAGAGCACAAACCAAGTCATGAAGTCCAAGGAATTGTCTGTAGACCTCAGAGACAGGATTGTATTGAGGCACAGATCTGGGGAAGGGCACAGAAAAATTTCTCCAGCATTGAAGGGTCACAGAAGCATGTAGTCTCCGTTACCCTTAATGGAAGAAGTTTGAAACAACCAGGACTCTTCCTAGCGCTGGCGTCCTGGCCAAACTGAGCAACTGATGGAGAAGAACCTTGTCTAGACTGGCGACCAAGAACTTGGAGTTGAGCTCCATGATCATATGTGAAGACTGGAGAAACCTACAGAAGGACAAACATCACTGCAACTCCACCGATCTGGGCTTTATGGTGGTGACTTGTGATTTTTTTTTTTTTTTTTTTTTTTTTTTATAAATTTGCAAAGATTTCAAACTTCTTTCATGTTGTCATTTATTGGGTGTTTGCAGAATTTTGAGGAAAACAATGAATTTAATTCATTTTGGAATAAGGCTATAACATAAAATGTGGAAAAAAATGAAGCACTGTGAATACTTTCCGGATGCACTGTATTTAATACTGTCAAAAGGATAAAAGACATCAAGCTAAACTGTTTATCTATAATCACCCATCCCGATATATGCAAATTCAAATGCTCATTATTCATGCACTTCATTTAAATGCATACAAAATAGGTGGTGAAGAGACTGTCTTTCTCTTAGTTTAAAGTCAAGAGAGAAGAGAATTGATGGCAGGGGTAACGTGGATGCAAGGTGGCAAAAACTAGAACAATCGATGATTTATCAGAGACTTTTCTATTGTTGAGCTAAACACAGCATAAGAGCACAGTTTTTCAATTCATGGTTTAATTTTAATCTATATGCACAAATACAACATGCATAGATGTTTGGGTAAAATGTATTGCTAAGGAATGGACTCCAATATTGATTTACTACAGAAGTTCAAATTAGAAACACTACGACATGTCTTTATGCTTAATTTTAAGTATCTTGTGAAAAAAAAATATATATATTTTCTTTGCTTACAACTTAAGTACATTCATTCTCTATAGAAATAAAATTGGGAAAGGAGCTTTAAAATAAAATGATCATTATTATAATTATAAAAAAACATCTATATTTAATAATTTATAGTTGGTGCAGGCTATAAATGGTGAATCTCAAACTCATGCTTTGTAGATACTGTACAATGTCATGATAATTTCATTTCTACACTGCACTGAAAAACAAAGGCCAACAATGATGGAAAACAAGGAAAGATTGTATGTGACAGAATCAAATCCCTGGGAATTCCACACACATGCATTTTTCCACAGCCTTTTAAACTCAAGCTGCAGGATGGATCCAGCAGTTCAAACGGCGGGAATAAACCTCGTACGGCTGAACGTATCTCTGACATGTGGTTAAAAACAGGCAAGAAAAGAAAAACTGTAGGTGTTGTTTCATTCGTATCTTGTACACAAGCTCTAATAAGGTGAGATATGTAAATTACAGTATCAATGTGGGCAAAAAAAAAAAAAAAAGAAAACAAATGACGCACATATAGCTTTGATATAATGAAGAGGTTTGGTTTAAATATATACAGCAGCAGTTCTGTGTCTTCACACTATGAACTGAAAAACACCAAGCATATCATTAAACACACCGTCCTATTGTTCTCTGCTTCAGTCCCACCTCTGCTATTGGACACATAAAGATGCCTAATGAGTTATAAACACATTTCAAATCCATCAAGAAAGAGATAAAACTGCAAGCATTTTATTATATCTGGCATTCACGAATCATCAAATGAAAAGTTTCCATGCTTATGCTAAGCTTTGTATAAAAATTAATGAGCAAAAGAGAGCAAATATATAAATGGAAAACAGGCAAAGAAAAAAAACTGCATATAATCATGCATCTTCACATGTGTCTCATCCAATCATATTTTAGAGCAGTAACTGTGTGTTTCATAATTGAAAGTATTACAGTCAGTAATCCACATTTCACCTTTTATTTCTGATTCTCGAACTTTGTATAAAAACCACGCTCCGCTAAACTTTCCATTTATGATCTAGATTCAATCTCTCCCGGACGCGCCTCACAGATCAATTCATTCATTCCGCCACTTGAGACGAGATCCTGTCATGTGTGAACAATGCAGTGAGAGCAATATGCCAACATGTGCTACGGCACAGCAACACCCGCACATCGAGGACTTTCAGATGCACTTGGACCCTCGCTTTTCTAATTCTGGCTTGAGTAACAGACACTTGAGGTTGGAGCCTTTTTAATTTTCAGACAGTGATAAACACAGACTTTGGCAAATACTTGGAGAAATGTCAAATCAAGTCAATATCAAGTATGTTTTATTTGGGCAAACAGCACTTCTAATCTCATCATAGAGGTTCCTCTAATATTTGAGCATGTTTCCCCATAAATCTCATTTTATTTTACGAGACGAAAACGCACATAAAAAGATTATAGTTGAAGGCGAGTGACAGTTTAATTATCTGTTAAAACCTCATCAAATTTTATGCAAAAATTACAATACTGATGTAGAGAAACAGGATGGGATTTCAGTGCTCAGATAAAGATGACTCTAAACCTTACTTAATACTACGTGAGAGACTCCAATGTTCACAATGCAAAACACCTCCTCACTACCTTGTGATATTTCTGCAAAATATTTCTGCTTCAGTTTGGAAATTTAAATGTCCAGCAAGTGGCACTAAAAGGTTAATGCTTTACTGAGTCTTCAAATAACGTATCAGCTACACTAAACTTGACCCTAAATACACCCAATAGTGTTAAAAAAAAAAAAAAGCAAACGTGAAAAAAATACATTTGCTGAAGCAACCATGCCATTTTACTCATGTTTCACAAGACTTGTACTCAAGTGCTCCACATCAGGGTAGGGTTCGTAAGTTCTTACTTAAATTAGAACGTTAAGTCCACACCAGAGGATTAGTAACTAATAATATATCATATTATATATAATAAAAATATAAATAAATAAGGGATGTGCATCTCATGACTCAGGCCGATACGATATGCATCTCAATGCATAGCCAACGATAAGATACATTAAAGATACATATGAAGCAGGTCCTGATGCAATGCGATACAATTCACCCCTTTTTACGATGCAGTGCGATTCGATTTGACAATGCAATTCGATGCAATATGATGCAATGGAGAAAATATGATCACTTTTAATGCCTTGAGACCTGTTTCATAAAACAAGTTAACCATTGTCATTGTCAAATGATTTGGTTCCACAAAACAAATTTAACATGGGTCTAGATCAAGCTTAGTCACTGTGGCAACTTATGCTGGGAAACTAACCTGGTCTAAAGCATGCTAACTGTCAGACTAAGCTGAGCTCCTCTAACACTGACCAATAGGAACACAATGATATTACCACCCTCTTACATACTATTATTCTTTTTTCTTCTTTTTTTTTTAAACAGTTTCTTGCTATGCAGCCTTTCTCTATGGTTTTATGACAGCTGTGCCTTTTATAGTTTGCAGAACAGACAGCAGAACATTGGAACATTGCAATCTAAAATTGCTCTTTAAAGCATTAAAATAACTAATTAAAAGTTAAAATCACTGAATTAAAGATGAAAATAAATAAAGAAAATGCTAACTGCTATAAGAAACGCACATTAACTCGTTTGAGCTTAGTAATTAGTACTGTACTAGCTTACATTTGATTTACCCATTACACTGAAGAAAAAAAAAAAAAGAAAAAAAAAAAAAAAAAAGATACTACTTTTTTTTTTAAGGTAAGTGGTCGCAAACAATTTATTTTAGCTACATTTAATTAAAAAAATAATAATTTGAAAGTCAGTCAACTCAATTTGTTTATTTAAATGTAGCTAAAATAAATTGATTGCAACCACTTTAAAAAAAAATTAGTAAATTCAATTAATCATTTTTTTTTCAGTGTACAATAGTCCTTTTACAGATACTGCTCTCATAAAAATACACGTATATGTAGGTTTCAAATTATTTTAGTACTTCAGCTTAAACTCAACAGAAATGGGGCATTTTTGATTTATTTTTATTTTTTTATAAATACAAACACTTCCTTAATACTTCCAACACAAGCAGAGTTTAATAGGTGCCGCAGAGCAGGAATGATCCAGGAAATCGCACAATGCAAAAACAAATCAAATGCACGTCACTTCTTTTCCTCTTTTCTGTCACCTCTGACACCCAAAGGCATACAAATAAAGAAAAGCACTGAAAAACAGCACAAAACCCACACAAAAACAAACCCGGGCAGAACACATGGATTGGAGTTTAGCTGTGCTGAAATGCGATCAGGGGTGTGTGACGGGCTTATGATGCCTCCAGTAATGGAGAAACAAGCAGAAAATGTATTCATAAGGGTTAAGCCTCTTTGCTAAAACACAACTCCTGCTGCTTCACGCTGTAAAGAGCTCCATCACAGAAGCATCCGCGACAGCGCCGTACTGCTGTATCTGCAGTGGGCGGCATTGCTCTCCTGTCTTTAGCTATGCTTCACCAGTAATGCGTGACTGCCACATGACCGCAAACAGGAACAACCGACAGCAGTGTCCCAGCAGACACCGGAGACATTCCTGCTGCACTTAGGATGACCTCAGATCTCACATCACTCCAAACATTCCCTCTGAGCATCTCAAAGTGAGACTTCTGCCTGTGCCACATCAATTATGTCCATCTGTTGAGTTTTGTTTTGCTTTTCTTTTCATTGGCACACTGGAGGAGGACAGAATTACATACCGAGAAGTCACACTTTCTTTTGCAGAGGTGTAAATTAAAGGTGTATTTGAAAATGTCTTTGATGACCTTCTTGCTGAAAAGCTATAGAACTAGACGCTATTTTCTATGCATTTACAATGAATGGGCACACAGATACAAAAGCACCATAAACTAGGCCATACGCCTCATCTGCTTAAGTCATATGATAACTTTGAACAAGAAATGGAGCCAAATTCACTTTCGGTGAAGATCTTGACATTTCAGGTAATGAAAGATTTGGATAATGAAACTCAGGAACAAATTATCCACTTTTAAATGGGATCTGTTCAGTGAATTAGTTGATCCAGTTCACAAAAAGTATGAGCTTGTTTCTTCATCAGATTTGGATCCTTCATCAACAATGCATCCTCTGCAGTGAATGGGTGCCGTCAGAATAAGAGTCCAAACAGCTGATAAAAACAATAATCCACACCAGTTCAGTCCATCAATTAACATCTTGTGGAGACAAAAACTGTGTGTTTGCATGAAACAAATAACTTACGAGTAAAATAATATTGCTTTCTCCAGCGAAAGAGACATCTCGTCTAAATCAAGAGAGAAATATAGACAGATCAAACAGGGTTTGCAAGCGAAAACAGTATTTAAACAAATATCTGAGTGGATTTTGAAGTGAGACAACAGCAGGAAATTGACTTTTTCACTGCAGGAAGCATTATTATAAATTATGGACTGGCGATGATTTAAAGATAAAACCTCTTAGTGATGGATTTGTTTCTTACAAACATGCATTTTTTTTTTTACTTCACAAGACATTAATTGATGGACTGAACTGGTGTGGATCTTGTGGATTATTGATGTTTTTATCAGCTGTTTGGACTCTCATTCTGACGGCACCCATTCGCTGCAAAGGATCCATTGGTGAGCAAGTGATGTAATGCTACATTTCTCCAAACCTGATGAAGAAACAAACTCATCTACATCTTGGCTGGCCTGGGGGTGAGTAAATTTAATCAATTTTCCATTTTTGGGTGAACTATTCAATTTCCTCACATATATGTTGTAGGACTTCAGAAGACTTTAAATAGTCAGAAATAGTCATCATGAACAGCTAGAGTCATGTAAAGAATCTTTAAAAATGAGAAAACAACAGTATACAGGTTTGGAATGACGAGTCCGTGGCAACAGAACATGTATTTTTGGGTGAAATGTTTTCACACGTCTAAACATATGCAGTGACTCAAATTTACATATACACCTCTAAACCTTGATTTGCATTTATATGCGTCACCGTGCTGTGCATCCTCTAGACATTTTATCAAATTTAATTCCTTTTTTAATCAACAGAGCCACCAATCTACCGCACCGGAATAGTGCGTGTAAAGCCAAGGGTGAAATTAGTGCCTTTGCTAAGATGTGCAGATTCGCTACTGTAATTCTTTCCAGCGTTTCCTTGCAGCAAAGAAACCGGCAGCAAGGAAACTGGATGTTTACCATTCAAAAAAGATGTACATGTGGCTAATGATTTGTGATTTGGATGCTGAATAATACATTTCAGTGCTGGTAATAACAAACACTTTCAGAGCAGCAGATATGGGCGGGAGAAAGCTGCATTATGCATTAGCTTCATATGAATGCACTCTACTAAATATTTCAGAGCCACGTTCTCATCTGCAAAAAAAAAACAATTCGGTGAAAGCTCTTCGGCATACGGCTACGTGGGAAATCAAGAGCACAAATATGCAAATCAAACTAGTAGAAATGCAAATATGTTTGTTTGTCTGCATCCCTTCAAGCTCATTTTATATTCATATATCATTTGATACATGAATCATTTTTGTCTGTTGGATTCAGAAAACAAAATACATTTGCATAATAAAACAAATTTCACAGAACACTTTTCTCCCTCAAAACAAAACTCATGCAAATAGAGCAAAAAGAGCCTTGTAATTAGTCAAACTTGCTGTTAAGTTGATGCACATTGCCTGTGATGGAGTCTTGGGATACAGCTTTGTGCAAACAAGACCAAGCAGAGAAACACAGTCACACTTCACAATCTCTTACCGGACTGGGCTCCCCACAGGAACCCTTATCAAACGAGTCTGAACCACTAATTTGACAAATAACTCAGTGTACACTAACTCAATGCAGCGACTAGCAAAGGAAAGGAGGAACATTCATTATGAGCCATAAGGAGCACAAATTAAAATATTAATGCAACATATGCATGAGGTTTATTAAAACATGCATTAAAGCCTGACAACCCAGAGGTGACACATTTACCCTAGGGGTGTATGTACAAGCAAAATCTAATGTCACGCTAACCGCATATCAGTTTTCTAGCAGCTAAAAATGAACCTGGGTCGGCAGAAAGTGTTTGTAGAAATTACAGCAGCACATAATACCATACATTCCAGGCTGTACCAAGTCAAAATTGCATTGTTGAGGGAAAAATATGTTGTATCGGCAAATAAGTCCGATTTTATTATTGCACTCGGAGATAATGTAACAGTAAAAATAAAATGATTACTGACATTTTAAACACTATAAACATGTATTTTAGTTCACCTACAGTAACTTCAAAATAGTGTTAATGAAACCGTGTTTTGCTCAACACAAACGACACCATCAATGAAAACTAACTATTATTATATCAACATGAAATATCATTGACGAAAAAGGACTAGACTAAAATGCACTTTAAAAAAAATTAAATCTCTATATCCAGCTCAGAAGGTTTTCAGGGGTTGCCAGATGTCAAGAGCTGAAATCCCCCATCAGAGCTTTTCTGTGCTTATAGATGAAAAAAAAAAAAGCACAACAATTCTAAAACTGATGAGTAATCGTGATTATAATTGCTATTAGTTTAACCACTATGCAGCACGGCAAAAATGTGACTTTTTCATTGACTAAACTAGACTAAACAAAAAAACAGGACAGGCTGACTAAATATGATAAAAACTAAAATGGACATTTGACAAAGGACTAAGACTAAAAAAGCTGACAATATTAACACTACTCCACAACAAATCCTTTAGATGTAACGTTACTCAGAACAGAAAAGGAATGTAAATTCCTTGAAAAAGTATGAAATAAACAAATTATATTGGCTTTCATTATAAACCAATTAGCCAAGCCTAAACTAATTTATTTCAAACAAAACTGAATCTACTGCCATGTGGGAAATGCACTATACAAATAAACTTATGCACATGTACTTCTCTCATTCAGCAGCGATCCAAATGCCTTGCATTCCTGATGTTAATTGCAATTCAGATGATAAAAAAACATGACTTCTATTCAGTAAAATGTGGTACTCCACATTATGACTAAGACAAACCATTATCAGTAAATGAATCAAACTCACTCAAAAGTTTTTTTTTTTATGCATCATATTTTATTATGCTGCTGTATGTAGGCAGAAACGAATCATATAAAACACTGAGATCACTCACAGTCGCATTAACCTTCATCTCGCCAACAGTATCTCATCAGAGACGGCTCATGTGATCTCCACTTCTAATGGGTCTCATTGCTTCCTTAAACATTTCACAACCGTACTGCGTGACTGTAAATTGCCAACTCGCACTGAAAATAATGACCTGCTGATCTTCTGAGGTATAAACGCTATAGCGGTGTTGCACAGTAGGCTGCATACAGTCATCCCACCCAGCTCTAATATACCCTGTGTCTCTTAGTCTTTAGGATGGTGTATGATAATGATGCAGGACAGCAGCAAGGAAGGAAGGAAAGAAAAGAGCATCATTTGGCTTCCTGGACGCAGTCTACCGTCAGCAGCACCTGCACCGCCGGCCGGCCGCCCGGTAAAGCAGTATTATTACAATGTCAGCTTTAATCAACATTGTAGTCAGCAGTGAGATTGTGCAGCGCTGCAGTTGTGTAGGAGTGTGGTGTCCTGATCAGCCCACTGACCACTGGAAACACCAGATACAGCCTTCAGCCGCTGTTCAAGCAAACTCTGAGATGCTTTGGGAAACAAAAATAAATAAATACACATACAGTGCACAGCATAAATGAGTACACCCCCTCTAAAACTTAACAAATTCAGCAATTACTCTTTACTTATTTGACATGTTAGGATTCTTTGGAGATATACTGTTCCAACAAGCCTGCTTGATCAATTACCAAAGAAGAATGTCAAAATTATTCAGAAAAATAAGATTTTCTTATCAAAGTGATACAATGTTGTTTTGCAAAAATGAGTATACCCTCCTGAAAGTTACTAAATAAATAAAAAAAATGTGTATAGGTTTAAGGCTATTTTTGATCAACAGGTAAGTATGTTGAACCAAAACTTTTAAAGACAAGTAATTTCCTGACAGTTAAAAGTGTTATATAGCTCACTGAATCATACTCAGACTTAATGCTGGCAGCAGCTGAACCACCTGGGAGAGAACTGCCAGGTGACTTATTTCTTATCATAAAAGAGGACAATGGTACAAGAAGAATACCAAATTATTGTTTTAAGTGTGAAAATATAGCAGAAGTAGCACAGACATTCAAAAACAATGGACTTGTGACAAGGCTCCTGAAATAATCAGGTCTTCAGTTTTCATTTAGTGATGAGTGAATTTTTGCTAGAAAAAGAGCTGGAGAAATAACATGCAAGTGTCTCAGAGCCGGCAAAAGCTATGAAAGAGTGACACTTTATCTCACAGAGTATGACGCAGCCTGCAGAAGTGACATGCATGGTTGTTGTCACAACTAGAATTACCTGCTGTAGCCAAAGCAAAACAAACTCATTTAACCTCTCCCAAGGCTCATATTTACAAAAGAGAGATTTCTGGGAATCAATACTCTTATCTCAAGAGACCGTCAATCATTTCAGATCCAAAAGCATCCAAAATGTTGTGGTGTTGCTAGAGGAGGAGTACAGTGAGAAGTGCTAGGTACCAACAGTGACGGTCAGTGGTAGTAAAGCTCTTATATAGGAATGAATGCGTGCTGAAGGTGTGAGGGAGTTGTGCTTTATCAACGCTTTCATGAATTCACACATTACTGTAAGATGGAATACAAAAACTTGAAACAGAAGATGCTAACCCTTATTCCGTGCATTATCGGGAATTTTTTCAGCATGACAATGAAGATATTCATTCTCCCAAGGTGAAAATCCTTCAGTGGACATGTATTTCACTCAATCTTAACGCTCTCGAGCAGCTGTGGAGGATTCTGTAGAGACGAGCTGAGCTAAACTCCCCATTGAAGACCAGAGCATTCAATGAGATTGTCCTCCAGGAGTTAAACAGGACAGATGTGAAAATTCGTCATGAACTTGTACACTCAGTGCCAAGAAGGGTCAGAGCAGTATACTTAAAGTTCTGGAGGACATACGAAGAACTAGAATATTAGACATTTGCTGAATTAAATCTAGGGTGTATTCATTTCTGCAATCCTTCATTTAAACAAAATTGGCTAATTTACTTATCTTAATAAAAACAACAAAATATATGCCAGTATTTTCTAAGTATCTTTAATACATTTCAATTTTGCCATCTTTCCATTAATTATATTAGTAATCATTAAGAAAACACATCTTTTATATTTATTCAGAGGGGGTGTACTCATTTATGCTGTGCACTGTACATGCAAACATACATTTAATCAACGTTTTATGTTGTGATTCATCTCAGAGCTACTGGTCAAAAGTTCGGAATCATATTAGAGTTTTTAATGTTTTAAAAGAAGTCTTCTGCTCACCAAGGCTGCATTTATTTGATTAAAAATCTACGGAAAACACTAATATTGGGAAATATTATTACAATTTAAAATAAGTCTCATCTATGGGAATATATTTCAAAATGTAATTTATTCCTGCAATGAAAAGCTGAATTTCCAGCATCATTACTCCAGTCTTAACTATCCTGATCCTTTAGAAATCATTCTAATATTCTGAATATTTCTTATTATTATCAATTTTGGAGACCACCTCTCTGCTTAATATTTTTGTGGAAACTAGATTGCTGGTCTTTGCTGGATTAAACTGGTCTGACTACCTCTCAGATTACCAATATGCCTCTAAAACCAGCCAGAAATGTACTGTACATATACTCCACATGACAAACTAATGACTAAAACGACACTCTTTGAGCATCAACGTCTGTGTATGTTTTGTGATAGTTGTGCAGGACTCTTGGTTTATCCAGAGCAGTAAGTCAAAATCCTACACACCCTCCAAGTTATTTGGTTTCCCAGCATGCTTGGCACATTTGAGTTCTTCTCAACCACGGTGACTTTATGATGTAGAGATCCAGTTTCGTCACTTTGACAACAGAGAAACTCATAAAACTTGTGCAAACACTCACTGATGCTGGAGGAAGAAAAATGAGATTTTAGGAACAGTCTGTTATGCAACTTCTATCGAGGAGTTACATTATTACATCTTATTTTTAAGTGCTAAACATCTTACACATAGTGCAAAGGGTTAAATAAATGCATGATCACATAAATACAGTGCAGCATCACTTTTCATTCAATTGCTACTCTGTCAAGCCATAAACCCAATAACGTTTCATTCAAAATTGAGACGTCACTCTTTATTAACTTCATCAGTTTGCAGATTTCTTTTAAGTCTGACTTGATTACATACACACAGAGTAACCTCACACCAGTCTCATATTAGTCTGGTGTGGTTTTAATGCTGAAAAATGCAGGAAAACTTCATTCTAACTGAGCGCAGGCGGCAGTGGTTTTAAGCACACAATCCAGAACAGTCGCACTAGATTAAGACTGAAAATGCTGCTAAAAAAACCTTGCGATCAAAGCAGCGTCAGGTTGCAGTGACATCTGAGATCTCTATATGACCAGAAACACACGTCTATTCCAGGCTCACCTGCAGAAAGATCTATTGAAACGATGCCAGTCCTCCAGCTGCGCTGCCACAGGCGTTTAACCCCACGGGTGGAAACCAGAGACGACAGGACAGAGCTGTCTCGCTGCATTCCCGTCTAACCACCCATAACACACCTTCACCTCCATCTAACTGCATCCAACATCTCATTCTCAAGTGATTTTAATACGAGCTGACTTTATATTAGTCCAGTCAAAGAATAAATGTCACTGGAAATATTCCTCAGCTAATATTGGAGATGGACTCATTTGAATTTATGGAGATGAGTTTTAAATATGCAATGTATTTTGCATTTTTAAAAATGCAAATCTACTAAATGCATTAATTTTAATGATCAATTTTAATTACACTTTCAAGATTCAACCTTAAGGTGTGTGCTTTTGAGGGCTGGGCCATGTTTAGTTATATTTATTATAAGTAAATATAAAAATATAATTAATTATTTATATAATGAATGAACATAATGTAATAAATTATATTTAATAATCACAAAACATTAAAGACGATTGCACTGGCGATTTAAATTAAACACTGTGATGCTTTTAATGCACATTTTATCTGGCCAATAAACTGTCATAGATTAGTTTAAGATCACTTCTAAATTATCTTTAATTAGACACTGTAATTTATGCCTTGCAGAAAATATTTTAATCTACTTGAAGTGAGGGTTTCTCTAAATAAGGGTTTTCCAAAATGGGATTAAGTGTTTAATAATTCATTCATTCACTCATTAAATAAGTGAACAGCTAATAATAAAATCATAATCTAAATAAATAAATAAATAAAAATCGAAAACTCTGAAATGTGAATGAAAAATTTATAAAATATATATATTTTTTTAAATGCAATATTTTATTTGTGACCATTAACAGATATTGCAAACATGCAAAAGTGTTGTTAATTATTAAAACATTAATTTAAAACAATGCGATTTTTTGTTTTCCTTTTCTTTAGTGTGTTATGTAGCTGTTTGTGCATGTATACGATCTGCAGAGTTACAAAGCTCAAAGTCTCCCACAGAAGGATTTATTCTATCTAAAACAGAAGGCAGACCCAGACTGGGCTATCACGCCTCATTAAAACACGCCCCCACGTCTACGTCACGATGTGGAAATATTTGCGTAATGCTGCCCAAATGTTCACACAAAGAAAGAAGGCGTGGTGTCGATGCAGTCGTGTCAGGGAGACGCTGTGCCTTCCGGAAGTAGATACAATTAGGAATCATTGGTTAAGATTTGTTTACTACAGAACAGCACAACCCAAATGTTCAAATTTGTCCAACGCATTTTATGGACGACAGTTTTGTGAACCTGGGAGAGTACAAGGCTGGCTGTGCACAAAGGCTACTTCTAAAAAAAAAGACACGTTTGAGAGAAGCGAGGCATAGAGGACCTACAATAATGTGCAGTATTTGAAAAATAATGTGTTTTTTGAACATTAAAGCATGTCAACAAATTCTGTTACACCAAATACACAAAATGACGATCTTTAAAATGGCATCATATGACCCCTGTAAGTCAAAAAGGCTCAAAAAACAGCTTTACGTTCGATAGTCCCAGAGTTACATAAAATATTGTCAAAAACCTGGAAAATAGATTTTTTTTTACTATAAACAACCAGCCTCAAAGCAACACAAGTGCTTTTAAAAACAATCTCTCATTCCACTGTGTCAAAAGCAGAGAGTCAGTGTGAGAACGCTTTCAAGCACTTAAACAGGGAGACGATTTCCCAAACCATTTTAAATATTTCATTAGGAATTCATGTTGCTTCATGCATGGTTAGCGGCCTCGACTCGCGGAGAGGTCAGACAGAGTGCAGCACACCGACAGGTTATGAGCCCAGTTCACTGACGGGGCACTTCATTCTCACTGCTGTAACCCTTTCACCACCGACAACCAGCACATACTGAATGCTTGGAATAAAGAATATACTTGCAGTTAATTAAACATCTTTTCCTGGCAGAGGTGTTAAATATGACATTAAACAAATTCACTCATGTTCTGCAAGTCCTAACAGTGCTCTTTAGCCAAGACTATTTTCATAGTAGTTGCATTTGCAACATAATATGAACATTATGGATGCATCTGCATGGATTCTCACACAGAACAATGAATCTGTCAGATGTGCACACGACTCGCACACGTGAAGCAGTCGTCCAGATGGGTGACCATGAGCACAGATGTGCTTTGTGATATAAACACATGCAACTGCAAAAGAATCTGTGCGACACTGAAGACTCAATTTAGACTCTGTTTATCTACAAGAACTCTAATGAGCAAAATCTACCAAAAATCTGAACAGGATTAGCAAAAGGGTGAAGAAATGTAAAAGACACAAATAATGTTGGCACATTTAATGGAAATGGTTTATAAAAACCAATATCATATTTTATAGTAAAAAAATGCATTAAATCATTTACTTCTATCACACACACTGAAATAAATGGTTTCACTCAGAAATTCTAGTAAGTTTCACAAATAATTACAAAAGAAATGGCAAGTTACATTGAATTAAACAAGAAATTTTGAAATAGACTGAAAGAGCATTTTCTTGTAAAACCTACTCCAATAATCTGTTTTATTTACAACTTTGAAAAGTTCTTACAGTGCATGCATTATGAAAGCAATATTAAAAAAAAAAACTTTTTTTGCATAAAATGAACCTTATTACTAAAATCGAACAATTCTGAAGAAAATTGTTTGAGTGTCCTTTTTAGATATGTTTAAGGCAATGCTATGAAACAAAGAAAAGAATGAATTTATCGATCATAGGTGTTCGTTTATTCATTTTTTCCCCACTGATATCAGAATATCAATGCAAGTAAAGATTTTTATCAGACTACTGCACACCAATAACATAAACAAACATTAACTGCTACGTGACTAAATCAAATACAATTGGCTCCTACATAGCTTAACCTTTCAAACACCGCAAAGGTGTACAGTTAAATAATAAACAATACAAAAATAAATCTACCACTAATATTCTCTACAGTGGCTGCATCCATATCCACAGTCACATAATGCTGCTTCCAAACAAACACATTTATACAATTACTCACAGCAAACAAACCATTCAAGCTTTGTTTTCAAACGAAGTTTACTCACTAGCAAATGTGAGTCATGTTTTTGATGGATAAAAAAAAACTAAATAAACATTTCTGAAAACGTGTGTCCTTCACATGATGCACCAGGCCAGAATAAGGCTATTTACGGCATCTGCGAAGTAAATAAAGATTCATCAACAGATGAATATCAGTGGATTACTGCATTTGTTTATTTCACTTATTAAATATCAAACCGAGTGGTCTGGTCTCTGTTGTGGCCGAATATTCAGACAAATTAAATTAATCCGCATGCTGCACAAGATCTGTAAGTAAATTGGCTCTGCAAGCAAACTGAAGTCCTTCATTTTCAGATGAGTAAACAAAAGCGCAAGCGCCACCATCGATTTTCATTCACAACTGGCCTATTTAACGCAACACTGCAGCCATGCACACAAAAGTCCAGACGCTGTCAGCAACCTCTGAATGAGTTCAAGACGCTGGTCTGTTCTATGGGATCAGCACAATGCTGGAGACAAAATAGTGCAAAGTCTGCCTTGAAATAAGGGGGACAGATGAATCAAAAATGATTCTGTCATCATTTGTTCACCCTCATGTCACTCCAAACCTGCAGGACTTTTGTTCTTCTGTTGAAGATATTCAAAGAAGTTCAAAAGCATCATGAAAGTAGTGTACTTTGTTTTCTCACATAAAAGTAGTATGGACTAAACTTATCCTTTTAAGTTTGAAAGCCTCAGACGGAGTCATTTTGTTTCCAAAGAAAAAAAAAATTCAAGCAGGTTTGGAACAACATAATGGTGAATAAATGACAGAATTTTCTGTTTCTGCACGAACTACTACTTTAACAACAACGAATACAGGAAACTGTACCTTGAGCGAGGTGCTTTCTATTCAATCTTCTGAGGAATAAAGTTAGAAACGGCTCCTTCCACAAAGGCCATCTTGTAAGGAGAACACATGACCCAGTTCTAGAAGGGTGCTTCAATAACATTAGCAAAAGCAATTAACCTTTAGCCGGCAGCTCCTTAAAGTGAACAGGGTGCAAATATGTTCCTTTATTCACACTGATTATATATACTATAATAGACAAGCATCTGAGATACTGACCTAGAACGGATGGAATGCCACGTATAAACTCTCTGAGACAACGTGGCCTTGCCAACTTTGTTTTCTGATTGAAAAAAACACTCCTAGTTCTCAAAAATGATAATGATAAACCAGTCTAAGGTGGTTTATGCTTGTCAAGCTGATGTTTAGCTGGTCTAACCCCATCTAAATCCAGCAAAACAGATCAGTTTGGGAGATCACTTTAGGTTAGTTTAAGCTATTTTTCAGAAGGGCTACTAGACTACATGCATTTTGTTCCCTTGTAAAATAGCTTATTTTTCCCCAATTCTGAAGCGAAATGAAACGTCAATGACCATAATAATGTATTATCTAATATATAAATGACTGTTTTACTTTGTGGTGCTGATCACTTTGTAAATACAATAATTCTGCATTCACTTTAAGGCAGCATCATGTTCTTTCATCGTTCAGTTTCAATTCCAATGAAACAGCAGAACCAGATAATCAAGCTCCGCAGGTTTGCTTGAAAATTACAGGCGGATTTTTTGGAGGCCTGAAACGCAGCAGGAAAGATTTCCAGGAGCTGGATTGGTCCCATCTAATCTGAAAGAAACATCCACTTCACGGTGATTCGTATTTTCTGAATGTAAAAGAACAGCTTGCATGCAGGTGTGATTTTAGCATATCAAAAAATACTGGCCATCTCAGGAGATGAACGGGGTTACTGGAGGTTAAACAGGAGATTTACTGTTAAACCTCAATCAACGTACAAGCTCTTTAAAAACTGAAACAACATGAAACGGCCACTGAATATTAATAAAGACATTAGATAGTCAAATCCAGTTCTCAACAAAACCACTGAGATGATGATTGCAGGAAATGTTCGGATTCGAGTAAAAATAGGTTTGGTTTTGGATGCTTCAAATCACCCCAAAACCTAAATGATGTAAGAACCCTCATAATAGAGAAGACATAGAAACTGGATATCAATATTAATAAAATTTTACCATTAACACCTAATTAATTTACGATAGTATCATAATTAGCATATGAATGAAGTGTTTTTAGTACAGTGTTTCATAACCTTGGCCTGGTAACTCAAGGATCCTGGGTTCAAATCTCATAAAGGCTCAAACAACCACCTGAGAATTGAGCAACATTTGCTTACTGGAAAAAATGTGCTGCCGTCTACATTTTGCATAACTGCTAAAATATACCTAAACTTACAATTCAATATACTTTCCAGCTGATAAATTCTAGTGACGGTAAAACACCAATAGCTTTTATTCTTTTTCACACAGTGACAGAATATTTATTAATAAAGACTTATTTTCATGCTTTATACTATGACCTCAAAACACTTTCATCATAGTGCATGATTTATAAACTAATATATTTAGATTTTTGCATTGCATAACCTGCTCTAGATGTTTGGCTTTTCTGACATAGTAAACGTGCTTGTAAGCTAACCTGGTACAGCACTGCAATTGCAATGTTGAGCATTTAAAGTCACAGAAAAGAGCACAAAGACTTGCAGAAGCAAAATGAAATTGCATGGTTATTTCAGCAGATACTGGACATCTGTTTCAGATAAAACTGAACATGCTTTTAGCACTGCTCATTTGACATCTGGGTCTCAAAACGTTCAAGAAGCAACGTGATATCATTTTGCAGAAATGTCATTGCATGCACATATTTCCAATGAGCCTTTTCCCAATTAGAATAAACACTTGCAAAGCATATCAGCCACTGAATTATGCAAATTAGGGTCTTATGTGGTTATTTAATACATGAACTACTTATTCATTAGATTTCCAACAAAAATAACTACATTGAGACTCCACTACAACAATACAAAATCATTCACACTGTGATAAACATGCATTAAAAATTGTATTATAATTCATAATGTTGTAGTGATAATCTAATTTTCTGAATCTAATGCGCTGCTGACATTGCAGATCTCACGCTTTTCCATGCACATGCAACTTGGGTTTTCCCTTTAATCTCCATCTATATATCCTGACATACGCCAATTAAGTTGTCTGGATGTAAGAGGCAAAGGAACAAGCTCCTCTGAGACGTCACACAGCAGGGATCCCAGCGTGAGATCTCAGACACAACACCATCTTCAAAGAACCACATCCATCATCTTCATAAAGGCCTCAAGAGCACAAACCACCAGTGACGAATCACATCCACAACATATTCAAGGAATGTCCCGGGTTTAATACAACTTAAACAGTGTGGACAACATCTGCACAGAAAAAAAAAAAAAAAAAACTCAAATGCTGCCTCCGTTTGATTACTAATCATAATAATCTTCAACATTAAATCACTAAAGCACTGATACAGGACAAATGTCCAACTGAATTTCAAAACTACTCACCACACGGCGTCTCTGACCGATGCACATCATACAGGACAGTCGTGCGCTTTTCTCCTCTAAATCACACGCCACCTGTTAAAGAAATGAGAAACGTCCATCATGGAATAAGTCATTAATCAGATGATTTTAGAGAGCGCTGCTCAGAGGACACAGGGACACTTAACATTGTTTTCAAAGTCAAGTCAGCATGAACCTGTTTTTAACGAGCCCTCAAAGACAATAAATCAGTTCTGTAGCCATAAATGAATTCCAGAGCAGCAGCATCAACTGTCATTAAAAACAGAAGAATAATAGTATGTAGAAAAACATGAACCCTTTATGAAAGAAGCCATTAGTGAAAAAGATTAAAACAAAAGACAAATAAAATAATTTATAATGTAATTAAAAATGGTATGACCCCCACAATTACCACCAAATTTTCATTACTGTAATTCAAGTAAAAATCATACGAATATTACAACAAATACCACCAAAATGTACACGTTATAAATTATAAATAAAAATTATTTATGTACTTGGACCACAAAACCAGTCATAAGGGTCAAGTTTCTGAAATTGAGATGTATACATTATCTGAAAGCTGACTAAATAAGCTTTCCACTCATGTATGGTTTGTTAGGATCGGACAATATTTGAACGAGATACTGTACAACTAGCCTATTTGAAAATCTGGAATATGAGGGTGCAAAAAATCTAAATATTGAGAAAATTGCCTTTAAAAGGAACACTCCACTTTTTTTGAAAATCGGCTCATTTCCCAACTCCCCTAGAGATAAACAGTTGAGTTTTACCATTTTCGAATCCATTCAGCAGATCTCTGGGTCTGGCGGTAGCACTTTTAGCTTAGCTTAGCATAGATCATTGAATCGGATTAGACCGTTAGCATCTCGTTATATCACTGCGCCTGCTGCACCCATGGTACGGCAGCAAAGTTCCTTGATTATTACGCCGGAATGAGAGTATAGTTCCTAGCCATATCGGCCTAGAAAATCACAACTTTTCATCTTCTGTCGGTCTTAGTACACAATGTAACAACAGAAGAGTCAAGCATTAAATAGGAAAATTAATCGAAACTCTTTGGTCATTTTTCAGTGAGATGCTAATGGTCTAATCCAATTCAATGATCTATGCTAAGCTAAGCTAAAAGTGCTACTGCCATACTTTTGCACTGGAGCAGCCAGGATCATAATCCGTTTGCAAGGTAAGATGTATTTTATCTGTACTCAGTGTATATTATTTGACAGATTTCCTTGTATATACATGTATTATTACTGCGGTTGATATCGTATTACACTATCAAAGCACGGCCTATCGTTTATTTCACTAGCAAGCTAATGGTACTAATAGGGTGGGTTGAAATCTGTTTTTCGATTTTAATCGTTTCTCATTGTGACAGTGATCTCATTGTATATCCTAAGAATGAATAGCTCTGTTTCCATTTGATGCATGAACAAAACTTAATGAAACACAATAAATCACAGTAAGTTTTGTTACTTGTGATATGAAACAAAGTGTTAGATTTCAGATTCTGTCAATTGTATCACTAAAGTTAAACAGTAAATACAGTTTTGGTGCTAAATGTAACGTGAAAGATCATTTTAGTGCCTCAGTACAAGCAGCAGTGCAGAACTCGATCGGTTCATACATCACTTCCTCTTTATGTCTGGTTACCACAGTAAATAAACATGAACGATCATCAGAAGGTGTTTAAAGAAGCCACTTGACCGTCCTGGAACAACACGTGTGCTCTTGTTTTTAAGTTTGGCCGTGTCCAGTTCCATCAGAATTCTCTTCTTCTTAAGGTAGTATAGTTCAAAATAACTGGCTATACATTTAATTCTTATTTTATACTGCCAGGCCAAAAAAGGTCACTGTCTGGATTTAAATGAGTAAATACTTGATATTTAAGGATTGACTCATTACTTGAAATGATTAATATGTTTCTGGCATGTTGTGTGTTTGGCAACAATTCTTTTAGCCCTAAACTGATGCAATATATAGCCTTCTATTTCTCAAACAACCAGGTCAGAAGTCGTACCCATGTCTATATTCCAAGATAACAATGTCGAGATTCATTAGGCTCAAACTGTGAAAGATCGTCCACCACAGAGTCCTGACCTAATCCCTATTGAAAGTCTTTAGGATGTGCTGGAGTCAACTTTACACAGCCTTTTCAAAAAAGGTGTTGCACACTCAATTTCATTGGACCACCTTTAGCTTTCATAACATTGTGCTGTGTTGTGGCATTGTTTAAATAACATTATGCAACATCACAACATTTATTTCCATCAAGAGTGGCATTTATTTTTGGCCTGGATCTTGTATTGACAATGCGAGAGTCTAGCCACTCTGTAAAGTCGACTCCAGCACATCCTCAAGACGTTCAGTAGAGTTAAGCTCAGGACTGGTGATCAATTCATACATGAAAATGATTCCTCGTGCTCACTGAACCACTATTTCACCATTTCATAAATTCTGATGAATTTTGTTGTCATGCTGGAATGTGTACATTAGTACGTCCTCCGGCATGGTTGTTTAAGAAATGAAAAGCTACACACTGCAAGCCGGAAAAATAAAAATCACTGAAATAATCATCCAATTCTAGACTCTTCAGCATTTGCTCATTTAAATCCAAATGGTGACTTTTTTTTTTTTTTTTTGGACCAAGCAGTGTACATTTGAGTGAGTCTACATATCCAAAATGTCACAAGATAGTAAATAATGTGCCCTTAAATGTCTGAATATGACACTGTGACTGGCATTGGAACATGACTCATTCTCATCGTTTATCCTCCAGGACTGTGAAAGAGCAGAGGCTGAGTCTGGAATTGCACAGACAGCCTTTCGTTCAGAGGGTGCTGGTGTTGGTCCTGGAGACCAACCTACGGATGTTGGTGTGGAAGTTCTGCAGTGTCACTCTTGGGTGTTTGATGCTTTTTGGACTGATTTATGTGCTTAACTGAAGCTACGTAACAGAGCTCAAGTGCACATTTGAAGAAAATCCTGGATACAACCAAGCTGTCACCAAAGAGCTCTTAAGTAATGGTAATTGAGATGTCATTTTTGAGATGTCAAATTTTTGTACTTGAGTCCATTTAAGTGTTAAAAGTTTAAAATGTAGATGTAGAATGTTCCTTTTGTACTCATGTACTCCTAACATGTAATTAAATATGCATGGAAAGTGTTGTGGTGCAGAGCCTTATGGAATTTTTTCTGACCACTATCCTACTGTTCTAAATTATTGCATGGCACAGAATTTTTTTAATGTTTTTTTTTTTAAATGTTAGTGCAACGTAAGCAGTACTGTTATCATTCATTTACCTCATGTATCTGTCTACCTCAAATTTGCACAGTTCTTGAGGAAACTGATCTTATTTCTGCACTCTGTTAAAAATAGTTAAAGTTTTGTTAAAGTTTGTTTTTGTTGTTTTTTTGCATTTATTTCTGCAGTACGGTTGATTGTTGCAAAAATGTTTGAAAATAGTGTTTAACCTTAATGTGCATGTAAATATGAAGGCACATTTTGTTTCTTGTTGTTGCACGCAAGTGTATGAACAACACTGTCTTGCTAGCTCATAAATAGCCAAATGCTTTGAAACATTAATAAATTGATATAATGTAACAGGGTGGTCTTGCTGTTCTTTTTTGTGTGTGTTGTAGTTCGATTTTGTCGTAGCACAGTGTGATTGGGTGGGGTAGGATTAAATATATGAAATACGTTGGGTTTATGATAAAAATTATGTACATTGGGTTTATTACCTAATAATACATATACATGTTTCTTATGCATTTAATACAAATTGGATTCATTGTTACTATTACATAAGTCTTTTTACCTACTTGTTTCATTTACATAAGGTTGGCAAATTTGCATCACATAAAATGTATTAGTTTGTTTAAGTTAAAATTATGTAATCAAAATGGATGGAAATTTTATATGCAATTGAAATACATAAATCTTAAGAATTGGGCTTAAATTTTTTTTTGAGTGAAAGTTGTCCAAATTAAGTCCTTAGCAATGCATATTACTAATAAAAAATTGCATTTTGATATATTTACGGTAAGATATTTACAAAATATCTTCATGGAACATGATCTTTACTTAATATCCTAATGATTTTTGGCATAAAAGAAATAATAATAAAAAAAAATAAAGATAATTTTGACCCATACAATGTATTGATGGCTATTGTTACAAATATACCAGTGTGACTTAATACTGGTTTTGTGGTCCAGGGTCACACAAACACACATATATAAATACATATACATATATACACTTATATACATTATATCTACATTATATATACATATATACATTATATATATGCAAAATAAAAACTTTTTCTGAGGTAAAATGTCATTAATCACAATGAAAATGTCACAATGCAACAACAACAAAAAATTATAATGTCCTAAAATTAGGCTTTATTTAATGCATTTTTGCGATTTTGTCGTGAAATATGCCTCAAACAGGTTTCGTTAGATTCACTCGTCTCTTCTGAACTCCGTTCAAACAGACGAGTGCTTCAGATGAGTGTAAAGTCGCTCGCTCTCTGCAGAAGTTCTGTTCTGCATTCTGCATGAAATCTGGGCTGGATCTGAAGCTCTCCAACACTTACTGAAGCCTAAAGACCTAAAAACCAGAGTCAACATGACGACAGCGCTCAATTAATGCCATTTCCAAGACAGATCTCCACTTAATTCGTCTCATTCTTCTGCCCGTCTAGTCACCACAGAGCTGAAGGTCTGGCAGCAATTTTAACCATCTGTGTGATTTTACAAACCTCTAAATATGTAAGCTCATTGTGGAAAATGTAAATTTGCTCTTGAAAACATTAGGCTGCAGATATAAGCAAACGTTTCATCAAACGCATGTGTGTAATTAGACTTTTAGGAGCGATTGACAGCGTTAGATGAACAAGCTTTAACTTCATTAAGTGGCAATTAGTGGCACAGCATAATATCTGAAAAACGTATTTTAGCAAATATTTAAGGATGACTTTTCGTTTGAATGATCTGAAACATTTTCTGACAGAAATTCCAGCAAATGATACTTAAACTGACCCGCGCAACCTGACGGCCACAAAGGGCACAAATCTGTCAATCAGCAGCACTATCATCTGAACAGTCACTGAACTGGAGTCTACAGCATCAATAATTCATCACAGCACCTGCCAGACATGAACTAACCAGGTAAATCAGAGCTTATCACCTGAACAAATCAATTAATAGATTTCAGCATAATGAATCAGATCAGCACTGCAACACACAATTACTATTGTCTTGATTGCTTGCGAGGGAAGAAAGCAGCTTGATTTAAGAGACAGAAAAGCGAGAGACTCCATCTTCTTCAAATCAATATCGATCACGACTCTACATGTGAAATTAACACACATTTAAATAATGATTGACAGCCGTCACATGCATCTACAGCAGCTCAATGCCAAACGGCCAAATCTCTCCTCATTTAAAGGTGTCAATCAAACACTTTGACAAGAAGAAAGAAGCATGTTTCAGCCAATTTATTAAATAATTAATAGTATATGATACTGCAACACCTCAGGGCAGTTTCCAGTAACAGAATGAAATGTTTAATATGGACTCGCCCAGCAACTGCCATCATTTTACCAGCAGTTCAAATCAACTCTATGGGTCTGTATGTCTACACAAACACAACAAATCACAAACAGATAGAGAGTGAAGCGAGACTTAACACAGATCACAACTTAAACACACTGAAGAAACTATTCTACGTTTGCTTTGATGTCAAATACATTTTATTCAATTGATATCCTTTTGTTTTATTTGTGCATTATAATTTTATTTAAATTTGCTGATTTCATTTCTGACTGAGTGTTATGTACTTGTGGTTCGATGTTTATGTATATAGCAGAATTTTATATCCAAAGCAGAAAAATTTACAAATATACAAATTACACAATTAAATCTATATCACATTGTGCCTGTAATATCTGTCAAACCTACTCATGTAAGGTACTGCATGAACAAAAAACTTGAACGAGTAAAGATTAAAAACAAAATATAGGTCTATTAACCAAAAATTATAATCTCAATTAACCAAAAATCATCAACTCAGTGATATTGTAAAACATGCATCAAAACCATCTGCTCATGACTAAAGTGTTTAATATGGATATAGTTACATGCAACATGAAATACTTAATACTGACCTTCCAATTTAAAAAAAAAAATAAAAATTTACAATAATTGTCATTTAACCAACAATAACAACTAAATATATAGCAACATAAAAAAATATCGTCATAGTCAAATATTGAATGCAACATTTCTGAAAGCAGTTTCGATGATTTCACACCTGTAACTGTTTAGAAAGTGAAATCTGGCATCTCCTGTGACTCTCTTCCTAAATTTATGAGAACAGAAGGAGCGTGCTACACTAATGTCCTGCCAAAAACATGCTGCTATAAATCAGCTCTAGATCAGAACACCTGTGTTATACAATCTATAGTGTCTACAGAGGAAATAAAGCCGCCTGTGCTGCTGTTCCGTTAGTCTGCCCTCACGAAACACACATGCAGAACCTCAGTGCTGTATCGCTGGTTAATTCCAGCAGCGCTAGTTTGTGAAGCAGTCTGATGCTGATCTAAACTCCAGCTCTTACCTTCAGACGAAGCGGAGCGCGTTTCTTTCATTGTGTGAGAATCCCTCGCGCTGCTGTCAGTGATGATGCTGAGCGCTCGTGCACGCGCTGATGGGAAGATGAGGAGGAGGAGGAGGATGATGATGAGGCTGGGCTCTTCAGCGAGCGTGTGTGTGTTTGGAGAGTCAGCGCGCTCTGACGGCCTGCGGTGCGCGCCCGTGTGTGTGTGTGTGTGTGTGTGTGTGTGTGACAGCCCTTCTGCTCCGCCCCTTTAACTCTATTATTACTGAACACACAGCGCCACCTGTCGAGACAAAGAGAGAGAGAGAGAGAGAGAGAGAGAGAGAGGATGCAGGTGCATCAAATTTCAACAACAAAAGTCTTTACAGATGAAAAGCTTAATAGTCCAGGTTCTGTGTTTAATGCATGCATGTATGCCAGCGATGTTACAGTTAATAAATATAAGCTATGCACTAAGTTCGATATATTGATATATATTCTTATATTCCTTGTGTATTATGTACATACTCGTCTCTCTCTCTCTCTCTCTCTCTCTCTCTCTCTCTCTCTCTCTCTCTCTCTCTCTCTCTCTCTGTGTGTGTGTGTGTGTGTGTGTGTGTGTGTGTGTGTGTGTGTGTGTGTGTGTGTGTGTGTGTGTGTGTGTGTGTGTGTGAATACACACAGACTCATGGGGACTCATGTCACGGTGGGGACCTAAATTGAGGTCCCCACGGGTAAACAAGCTAATAAATCACACAGAATGTTTTTTTGAAAAACTAAAATTGCCTGTAGTTTCCTGTAAGGGGTAGGTTTAGGTGTAGGGCAATAGAATATACGGTCTGTACAGTAGAAAAAGCATTACGCCTATGACAGTCCCCACAAGGATAGCAAAGCAGACATGTGTTTGTGAGAATATTATATTATATTATATTATTATATTATATTATATTATATTATATTATATTATATTATATTATATTACATTATATATTATATTATAATCATGCGCGAAACTGTCTAACTGAACTCAGACATCTCAAGTGAAAGTTTAAACTAGGGGAAACAGATGTATAAAAAATATTTGGTTTGAAATCAGTGCATTACAAGTATTGAAATAACATATCTACTCAAATGTTAGCAATAGGCTATAGCAAAGGAGAAACAACCATTCATGATTTTTTACTAGAACAAGTGATTAGTTTATGTTTATATGTTCATCTCATGCATTTGACAGAACATCTGCACATTCTTAATCTTCAGTGTTAATTTACAGTTAATTTAAATGCATGTCAAATTCTATTCGGCAGCGTCTCAAATTCACATTTAATACATGACTGACATCTACTGGTGATGATGTGCACGTGCAGAAGAACTATGCATGAAGAGTTTTGCTCACTTTTTGATAGCACTTGAAAGAGAGATTTTAGTGAACAAATCGGAAAGTGAACAAGAAAGATCGGCTCATGTCGAAGATTTAAACGCCATTACAGCAGTAATAACATAGCAATGTTTGAACTGCCGTATAGCTTCTCCTGCAAGTATTTTTAAGGGTTCTCTAGATTCACATAATATACATAATATTACGATTACAAATATCGGTGCTCAGGACTGCAGTGTTAACACACAATGAAGCACTAAATCCATTTCAATAAACAGGATAGAGACAGAGACAGGCTTTCAAACATGAAGTCTTTATTTGTAGAAATAGGTCTACTTGAATTTACAAAGGACTCATATATTTATAAACTGAATAGATTGGTTCTCACAACATTAAGAATACTGTACCAATACTTAAAAAAATACAAACAAATAGTGATTATTAGGTATTGAATGAATACTGAATTGCGTCTCATATTTGTGTCCACTTCAAAAAAAAAAAAATAGAAAGAAAAAATTAATAAGAGGTGAGAGAGACCTCTGGTGGTGAGACCAACGTACTGCACTGGGTTCACACACTTATTTGAGCTTGAAATACCAAAACATCCCTTTACTGATTTTAAAATTTGACAAAGAACAGAACAGTTTTACCTGCAATTGTTTTATTTTATTATTTTTTTTAAACAGAAACATTCCAATTTGAAATGAATCAGATGATCACTAAAATGTTAAAATGTAAAACACAAATGTACCATTTCATTTGATTTATCATTGTCATACCAAAAATCACCTGTCCTCAAACCAAAACACATCAATATAAATTCAAATAAATATACAACTTAGGAAAAACAGAAACACACACGTATTAGTGTGAACAGTTTTAAAGGAATACTACTTTTGCATGTCTAGACAGAACTGAGTTCATTTTACTTACACATCTTATAAACTCACTAGACATGAAAACATTTTATTTATTTATTTATTTATTTTTTATAAAATCAAAGTTAATGCTACAACCCAAATTCCGGAAATGTTAGAACGTTTTCTAATGAAAACTAAAAGAATTTGAAAAATCACATGATCCAATATTTTATTCACAATAGAGAACATCAATGTTTAAACTAGTGCTGTCAAATGATTAATCGCCATTAATCACATCCAAAATAAAAGTTTTTCTTTACATAATGTGTGTATACCGTGTATATTTATGTATATATATATATATATATATAACACAAACACATGCATATATTTAAGAAAAATTGTGTTATGTTTATATATTAAATATATTTATATATAAAATAAAATATAAGAATATAAATATATAAATGTATATACATGTAAATATTTTCAAAATATATACTGTATGTGTGTGTATTTATATATACATAATAAATATACACAGTATTTTGGATGCGATTAATCGTTTGTCAGCACTAGTTTAAACTGAGAAATTTTACAATTTTATGCACAAAATGAGCTCATTTCAAATTTGATGCCTGCTACAGGTCTCAAAATAGTTGGGACGGGGACATGTTTACCATGGTGTAGCATCTCCTCTGTTACATTCCTTCCCCGTCTAGGGGTTGGGGGAAAGGTGCAACAGACAAAAAAAAGGTTTTTGTGTAGGTCATCACTCCTGTCCCAGCCAGCAATCACCACACAGATTTGAAATATAATTGATTTCTTTTTTATTGACTCTGGATTAGGAGAAAAAAAAAGAGGAAGCAAGAACCTTCAAAAGGGCACCAGGCCAAAACAACAAACAAAATAGGTCTAAATGTTGGAAGGATCAAACTTACTTACCTGAATAAAGAAAATACAAATAAACAACATAACTTTTACCTCACTAGGGAAAACAGGAGAAAACACAGATAGCAAAAGAAAATGGCGTCCACCTCTCTACGGCTTCCACAATCAAATACAAACAAAGGAATTTTAACAGTATAGTTCAGGGTCAAATTATAAACAGATTAGATTTGTTAACAAGGAAAGCACTTAGTAACACAAACTCAAGGCTTTAGGTCCTCACAACAGTCAACCAACACACACAGGCTCAACAAACATCATGCTGGGGCAGGAGGAAAGACTCCCTCCCCTTCCTGGCTTTCAACCTCAGCTTTATCCACCAGCTCCCATCTCGTCAACCAATCAGGTCACCCCCAGAGTTTGGTTTTAATGGACTCTATGCACGGCCCACTGCCTACGTGTTTCCGCTAAAATCTCAGTTGTAGGCGATCTTCCGGTTTAGCATTCTCTGATAGCAAGCTGTGGTAATAGCGCGGTCTTACTGGAGATCAGCTCAAGACAAAGTAATTGTATGTTCGTGTTTCAAAGATCATTAACCTCATTACAATGAAGCCAAATTGTCCGTGAACTTCATTTTGCAAATAAAAAAAAGTTAATGTTGTACATGTTATAAAGACTTTTCTTTTTCCTGCCAATGCATGTGTCAAAAACACGACTGGCACAGACAAATAACGTTAATTAAATACAAATCTTACCTGAAGTCACACTGTACCAAAGCCAGACGCCATACACGCTATACACATTTGCAGAAGCTGGTAAAAATAAGAACATACCGCTATATTTTCTAATTAATTTCATAGTTCCCCCAAAACAATTTGAATTCTGTCATCACTCACCCTTAAAGGAACACTCCACTTTTTTTGGAAATAGGCTCATTCTCCAACTCCCCCAGAGTTAATAAGTTGAGTTTTATGCTACTGGTCTAATAGGATTCAATGATCTATGCTAAGCTATGCTAAAAGTGCTCTCGCCAGACCCGGAGATCGGCTGAATGGATTCAAAAACGGTAAAACTCAACTTATTAACTCTGGGGGAGTTGGAGAATGAGCCTATTTCCAAAAAAAGTGGAGTGTTCCTTTAAGATGCTCCAAACCATCTAAGACCTTCGTTCATCTTCGGAAGAAGAGATATTTTAATGAAATCTTTATGTCCCTCCGATGAAAGACGATTCACCAAAGATGTTCACGTTTCAAAATGTTCATCGCAAAAAAAAAAAAAATCGCCAAAGTAATCCATATGAATTGCGTGGTTTCCTCCAAATGCTCCAAAGATACAGGACAGCTCTATATAATATAACTGTTTAAATTTAGACACATTCACATTCAAGGGACATTTGCACGCACATCACATTTGATTTACTAAGCTCTCTGCTGCAAGCTCGTTATCATACGAACCAATCAGAGACGTTCAAGCTAGGTAACTAGTTATAATATAGCTGGGGACTACTTTCAGGCGCTGCGTAATATCACTGCGCCTGCTGCGGCCATGTTACGGCAGCAAAGTTCCTTGATTATTACGCCGGAATGAGAGTATAGTTCTTAATCATATCAGCCTAGAAAATCGCAACTTTTCATTTTCTGCCGGTCTTAGTACACGATATAACTACAGAAGAGTCAAGTTTTAAATAGGAAAACTATCGAAACTCTTTGGTCATTTTTGAACGCCATGCTACTGGTCTAATAGGATTTAGGGCTGCAACTAACAATTATTTTAATAATCGATTAATCTGTCGATTATTTTTTCGATTAGTCGATGAATCGGATATAAAAAACAAAACAAAACAAGAAAAGCATTCATTTCCAACCCTTTATTCAAAAACAGAACTAAAATCTTTAGAAAGTGCACAAACATGTTGCTCCTTGAACATCCCTGAGCTGTTATAATAATAATAAAATAAAATAAAAATGGACTAACACAAAAAACATACACATGTATGCTTTACATCTGCCAAATATATAGACTTTTTAAAAAAAAAATAAAGTGCCAACTGAGCTGCCAGAACAATAAATAATTTATAAAAAAATAAAGAACAATACAAATCAGAAAATTTAACAGGATTTGTTTGAATGTCAGAACTTGTTCTCTACACTACACTGCAGACACACACTCGCAGATGCACACACTCACAGACGCACACACTGACACACACACACACACTCTCTCTCTCTCTCTCTCTCAAGTTCACTTGAAGCTTATTCATTAAATTATTACCATCATTGTAGTAAGTGCAAGGTTCATTTATACACCACATTTAAACACAGCTTAAGATGACCAAGTGCTATAAAAGAACTTTAAAATTAAATTAAAAAGTACAACACACACAAATATATTTGTCAATAATAACCTATATGGGACAAAGCACAGAATATACACTGCAAAAAAATGCTTTTCTGACTTAGTAGTTTTGTCCTGTTTTCAGTCCAAATATCTAAAAAATCTTAAATCAAGATACATTAGACACATGAACTAGCATAAGAAATTATGTCTTGTTTTCTGAAAAAACACCTCAAAATTAAGTGATTGTTTGCTTAAAACAAGCAAAATTATCTGCCAATGGGGTAAGAAAAATAATCTTAATGAGATATAATCAGAAGTTTTAAGCATCACTTAATTTTCTCATGCCATTTTTCTTGTCTAGTAATCTTGATTTAAGATTTTTTAGATATTTGGACTGCAAACGAGACAAAATTACTAAGAAAAGCTTTTATTGCAGTGTAGCTATACATGACAACAGATTGAAAAATGAATGGTCCAAAAAAGGCGAGTGAATAAAAACGTGTCTTTAGTCTTGCAATGCAAAGTGCAAAGTAACTATACCACCCCTGCTTTACTACTGTTATTAACGAGCTAACGCTAACTTGTCATGCAAAGACTCCAACATGTTTGCGTTTGAGGTGCTGGATCATTGCCGTGGTGGTCTCGTGCAGGTTTAGATATCGCTTTTGCATATTTTGCAGTTAACACACTTTTTCTGTTTATTTAAGCCTCTTTCACACTGCACATTGGTCCCGGAAAATTCAAGGAGTGCCTTGTGTGTGAACGCAAACACGTCCCGGGATCGATCCCGGGTTGGGGACCTAGTAACATTGCCGGGTTCAGTCCCGGAACGAGCGCTGTGTGAACAAAAGCCGGATCAGTGCCGTAAAGGGTGTGACGTAGTGATGACGCACGTTATCGTGTGACTGTTTTACCGGGTGTTTTGAAGGCAGAGCAACGTTTGCGATGAAAAAAAATATGTGCAAACTGTAATGAAGCAGAGATCAGGGAGTTCCCCACTATCCGCGCTGAAGCTGAGATCGTTCGCCAGCTTCAGTGAAACGGTACGCGCACATCACATTACCCGTCACATCGTACGGGTTCTTTACGCTCACACAAATTCCGGAATAATCACTGGCGGTGTGAATGAACCAAAATCAAACGATCCCGGGACAAATCACAGAACACATTAGCCGTGTATTTTCCGGAATCTCTGTGTGAAAGGGCCTTTAGTGTGAAATGCTCCCACACATTGGATGACTTGTATGGCGGACTTGGGGCGCACGGATTTCTCTGCCTCCGCCATGTATCTTTCCTCTAACGTACCGCTCGTTTTTTTTGTGCTCCGCCCTGTCTATGAGGCGCCGAACTCTGCTAGCAGCAGTGCGAGAGCTCATACTGAACTCCAGCAGAACACAGAGCACCAAACACAGAGACTGACAGCCCTCACCCAGCAGATGAGAACGCTTGAGACGGAGAAGGACAGCTATCAGTGTGAGCTGACCGCACTGAGACTCCAGCTACAGGACAGAGAACAGTCCACACTAGAGATGAGGCAGCAGCTGAGAGAGATACAGGAGGAGAGAGAGCAGCAGAACAGCGAGATCCAGGCCCTGAAAGAGCAGCTGAGAGAACTCCTCCTCGCCAGAGAAGAACCAGCGCAGACCCACAGAGATCAAACACTGCCCTCCACCCCAAAGTCACCTAACACAGGGAGTCAACACCCACCCCTCAGCACAGACTCAGAGAGACCCGACCCAGACAGCTCACAGCGCCCCCTGTCAGGCTCCCCAGCACAACAGCATCAGCCCTCGTCTCACAGCAGTCCAGAGGAACCTGAAGTAGCTCTGCTCATCGATTCAAACGGCAAATTCATTGATATAAAGAGACTTTTCCCCCAACACAGAGCTGTTAAATTCTGGTGTCCCACCACTGACAAAGCCCTGGAGCTCCTGACAGAACCCCAGCTAGGCCGGCCCAGCCACATCATAATCCACACGGGCACCAACGACCTGCGGAGCCAACAGGACCGAGTGTCTGACTCCCTCAGAGCCGTCGTGGACAAAGCTAGAGAAACCTTCCCCAACTCAAAAATCACCCTGTCCACTCTACTCCAGAGAAAAGATTTTCATCCAAAAACAATTAATAAAATAAACTCTAGCATCTCCAGACACTGTGCCCTCCTGCCCAACGTACGCCTGGCCCACCATCCAGACCTGGACACCGACTGCCTATATGACCACGTCCACCTTTATAAGAACCTGGTACATATTTTTGCAAAGAGACTCAAAGACGTTGCTCTAAACAGAACCAACCAAACAAGCAGAACCAGCCCTAACCCAGCCAACCCAACGAGACACACTTCAGGAAATTACATCCCAGCCAACACCTCATCTAGAGCCCTGTCCAGAGCACCGCCCAGAGCTTCAGCGCCCAGAGCACCGCCCAGACCTTCAGCGCCCAGAGCTTCAGCGCCCAGAGCTTCAGCGTCCAGAGCGGATCCATATGGACAGAGACTGTCCTATAACAGCCCCAACGCTCCAGCGGCTGAAGCCCGTCCACAGCAGAGCCCGGCCCAGCCAGACAGACCGAGCTACGCCCAAGCTGTCAGCGGAGGAGCGAGCCGAGCTAACGCTGAACTCCACGACATACAACACATGCTGAGTATCATCTGCTCACACTTACTCACACACAGTAGACAGTGGTAAAAAAAAAAAAAAAAAAAAAAAAAAAAAAAAAAAATTCCTTTACGAAGCCACTTTGTTAGTGTAAGTGTACATGTAATTTAAAATGGATTTGTTGATGTTAACATTACTTCCGTCATTCATTATTCTAAAAATTCTATTGTATTTTTTGTATCATTCTCTTTTCTCAAAATGGCAAACAAACCATACCAATTATTTTAAAAGTTTGTGATGAAATCACTTAGTTTTTCCACATGGAATATTCAAGGTCTAAACTCCTCAGTCTTTGGCCTAAAAAGTAGACATTCTGACTTTATGAAAGAACTTGAAGACATAGATGTGATCATCTTACAGGAAACCTGGTGTAGAGGAGATGTGTTCACTGGCTGTCCCTCGGGATACAGAGAGATAATATTACCATCGGTCAAACTCACATCAGTCACACAGGGGAGAGACTCGGGAGGGATGATCATCTGGATTAAATCTGAACTGGCGATAGAATTAGTTAAAAGAGATCAATACCACCTGTGGCTGAAAATACAAAAAGGAATAATATCAGCATCTCAGCCTGTTTTCCTTTGTGCCATATATATACCCCCCCTCGAGTCTCCGTACTTCCAAGAGGAAACCTTTCAAAACATTGAACAAGAAATCAGCCATTTCCAGGCCCAGGGAAATGTACTGCTTATGGGTGATTTAAACGCTAGAACCGGAGAAGAATTAGATTTCTTAGAATCACACAGTACCAGATTCATCACCGGCAATAACCACTTGTACCCTTCTTACCCCGCCAGAGAAAACTGTGATCAGACAGTGAACGCTCACGGACGGCAGCTGCTGCAGCTCTGCCGAGGACTGGCTCTGTACATCGTCAACGGAAGACTGCGAGGAGACTCGCTCGGCCGATACACCTACAGCTCAGCTCTCGGGAACAGCACCGTAGATTACACCATCACAGATCTCCACCTTTCCTCTTTGAGAGCATTCACAGTCAAACCCCTGAAACCCTTCTCAGACCACAGCCAAATCACCCTCTATATAAAGCCATCTGAAACATCACCCACACCAATCAGGACACCGTATCAAATGATCAAAATTATGTCACTCAGATGGACAGAAGACAGCGCCACTAATTACATCAATGCTGTTGAATCTCCAGAAATACAGTCCCTCTTACACTCATTCCAAACACAGGCGTACCCTAAAAACCAACTCGGCATCAATCAGGAAGTACAAGATCTAAACAACATATTATACAAAACAGCACAAAAAAGTAATTTGACCATTGTTAAACCAAAGAAAAAATGTTTAGACACTGACAAATGGTTTGATTTGGACTGTAAGGCTCTGAGAAAAAAACTCAGAAATTTATCAAATCAAAAACACCGACAACCAGATAATCCGGACCTCCGCCTTCATTACTGCGAGACACTAAAACAATATAAAGCCACACTCCGGCGGAAAAAAGCACAGTTTTTGCAAAACCAGTTTGAAGAAATTGAAAAATGTATAAATTCACACAAATTTTGGGATAAATGGAAATTATTATACAAACCAAATCAAGAAATTCTGGCCATCCAAGACGGGGAGACGTGGAAAACTCATTTCCAAGAATTATATAGCCCAACCGAAATTCAAAATTCTAATCAAAATGAAATAATCAATAAACTAGACAATTTAGAAAGATCGATTAAAGCGAATCAAAACCCATTAGATTTCCCCATAACAATGAAAGAATTAGAAGACAAATTACGGGTCCTCGAGCCCAAGAAAGCCTGCGGTGTCGACAGCATCCTGAACGAGATGCTGAAACACACTGACCAAAGCTTCAGACTGGCCATGCTGAAACTGTTCAATGATGTTCTGTGTGTCGGGTTCTTCCCTGAGATCTGGAACCAGGGCCTCATCAGCCCCATTCACAAGAACGGAGACAAACTAGACCCCAACAACTACCGAGGCATCTGTGTGAACAGTAACCTGGGGAAGGTTCTCTGCAGCATCTTTGCTTGTTTCGTCGATTTCAAGAAAGCATTCGATTCAATCTGGCACGAAGGATTATACCTAAAACTTATCGACAGTGGAATAGGGGGAAAATTCTACGATTTGATCAAATCGATGTACACAGCCAGCCATTGTGCGGTTAAAATTGGAAACCAAAGAACCGAATTCTTCCCCCAGGGGCGTGGAGTGAGACAGGGATGCAGTTTAAGCCCCACCCTCTTCAACATTTACATCAACCAATTGGCCAACATATTAGAACACGCCCCCATTCAAGGTCTCACTCTACACGACACAGAGATCAAGTGTCTTCTGTACGCAGACGACCTGGTCCTCCTGTCGCCCACAGAAGAGGGGCTTCAGGACAGCCTGAATCTGCTGGAGGATTACTGTCAGACCTGGGCCCTGACGGTCAACCTCCAAAAAACTAGAGTAATGATGTTCCAGAAACGCTCCAGATCTCAGGGACCAACACACACATTCACGCTGTCACACAGAACCATTGAAACCACAAAAACATACACTTACCTCGGCCTGAAAATAACTCCAACCGGTAACTTTACTTTGGCTGTGAATGAACTCAAAGAGAAAGCTCAAAGGGCTTTCTATGCCATAAAAAGATCCATTAAAATTGACATCCCAATCCAAATCTGGCTCAAACTTTTCAAATCTATAATTGAACCAATTGTTTTATATGGCAGTGAAGTGTGGGGTCCTTCTATAAAATTTGACTTCTTAAATTGGGAAAAACACCCGATCGAAACTCTACATTTAGATTTCTGTAAGAGAATACTCAAAGTCCAAAGAAAAACTCCAAACAACGGATGCAGGGCAGAATTAGGCCAATACCCTCTCCTTCTAAATATCCAAAAAAGAGCCCTGAAATTCTGGAAACACCTAAAAACAAGCGACCCCAACACATACCATTACAAAGCCCTAAAACACCAAGAGCTGAGCGTAAGTAAGAGTCCCCTGTGCCAGCTGGTGCTGAGACTGACTGAGCTCACACACACCGAGATCAGCCAGCCTCAGGACACACACACACTCACACACATTCGGCCCACACACATTATAAACACAGAAAAAGACAAGTACATCACCCATTGGACAAACACCATTAAAAACCAGCACAAACTGGAATGTTATTCGGCCCTAAATCGAGAATACACTGTTGCGATCTACCTGAGCGCCGTGAGTGATGTGAGACTCAGGAAAACACTGACGATGTACAGACTCAGTGAACACAGTCTGGCCGTAGAGACGGGCCGGCGCAGACAGACCTGGCTCTCTCGTGAGGACAGACTCTGCTCGCACTGCATCCTGGGAGTGCCGGAGACGGAGCTGCACTTCCTCACAGAATGCACAAAATATAAAGATATCAGAGACCACTACTACCCCAAAATTAATAAAATATTCCCCCAATTTAACACCTGTAATCCAACCCAAAAACTCCGTTTCATTCTCGGCGAAGAAGCCAAATGTTCTAATATAGCTGCAAGATTTGTAGCATCTTGTCATCTCCTGAGGGACGGCCAGAGAGAAACACACAGCCAATAAACACACACTCACAGACCAAACACACACACACACACACACACACACACACACACACAGTCAGAGAGAAACACACAGCCAATAAACACACACTCACAGCCCAAACACACACATCTATATAATGTATACAATGTTCAAATTTTCTAAGTTCAGTTGTTACATGATCTCTGTAGTACAATCCTTTATTTATTATTATAATTCTTTATTTATTTTACTAATATTATTTTATTAATACTATTCTTTTATTTATTTAATTATTATTATTATTTTTTTTTTTTTTTTTTTTGCTATATCTAGCCATGTGTTTATATAATATTGTATTTTTATTTTATATTATTTTCTCTAGGCTTTACTAAATGTTCAGATATTCTAAATCATTTTCTATGTTGTTCTAATGCTTTGGCAATACAAAATGTATGTTTTTGTCATGCCAATAAAGCTTTCTGAATTGAATTGAATTGAATTGAGAGAGAGAGTGTGTTAACTCCGCTCCGCGCTCCACTAAAGTTTTTTTTTGTTTTAATAATCAAACGTCTCCGCGTCGCGCGACACGACGAATCGATTATGAAATTCGTTGCCAACGCTTTTAGTAATCGATTTTCATCGATTTAATCGATTCGTTGTTGCAGCCCTAATAGGATTCAATGATCTATGCTAAGCTATGCTAAAAGTGCTCTCGCCAGACCCGGAGATCGGCTGAATGGATTCAAAAACGGTAAAACTCAATTTATTAACTCTGGGGGAGTTGGAGAATGAGCCTATTTCCAAAAAAAGTGGAGTGTTCCTTTAAAGGTAGGGAGAGATACAAGCTGAGATATTGGGATCATGAGGCTGAAACTATACAGCTAGAGCTACTGAAAAATATTGTATCCTGAAAATGGTAACATTTAACTGGTTTCCTGCAAGTCAAAAGTATCATTTAGGATCGCTAAATAAACCTTTATACATTCATTTATACCAAAAAAAAAATAAAATAAAATAAATTTATGGGTTAAATCAAGTAGAAATTACTCTTTAAGGTAACAAATGCAGATCACCACTTTTTACATTGTAGAGCTGTGTACCATCTGCATAGCAATGGCAGGAGAAGCAATGTGCTTTTTTGATAATGAAAAAAAAGGAGCAACCTGAACCTTAAGGCACCTCAGTGACCAGCTGATGTGACTCTCCACAAAACCTTGAAAGATTTGCCTGTGAGGAAAGAATGAATCCACTGAAGAGATGCTTAATTCAGAAAGGCTGGGCAAGATGATCTGCTGTTTTGCAGTGTCAAAAGCAGCAGACAGGTCCAGTAGAGTAATGATGGACGATTTGCCAGGTTGGTCTTTTGTCTTGCGCCATTTGCTCTCAGTAGCTATGAGTTTGGCTCTATTGTTGTAAAAAGCATCTGTAAATAAGAGTCTGGAAGGTGTTGCACATACTGGAATGGAGATGAGGGTACAGATATTATCAAAGTAGGATGTTTAGGTGGAGCAGATAGTGTCAGTAGCTTCACTGACATCAAAAGAAGAGAAGTGGTTGAGAAAATGTTTGTGGTTTGTCAATGTAAATATTGAAGTCCTGGTTTCACTTTATTTTGATGGTCCCTTTAACACATTCTATTGACTATAAGTAATGTTGCACCTACATTTCTACTGACTCTCATTAGAGTGTCAGTAGTGTATTAGTTGACTGGTAGGGTTAGGGTTAGATTAAGTTGACACGTTCTTGCAAAGTTATTTATAGTCAGTAGAATATATGTTGGGAGACCAACACAATAAGGAGTTAGTAGATATGAAGCAGACAGTCTACTAATACTCTTATGAGAGTTTGTTGACATGTATTTGTAACATTACTTGGTGTCAACAGAATGTTCAAAAGGGACCATCAAAATAAAGTGTTACCAAGTCCCAAAGAATTACCAGTTTCATCCTCTAAGAAAGACGACAGCAGCAGGTCTGGACCTGGAGAACGTATACAGTAACAAGAACAAGATTAATTTTTGCCAGGATTTATAACAGTAAAAATATTCAATAAAAGTATAAATGCAGAAGAGAGTGGAGTGAATTTTCCATGTGTTGGAAATGAGTAAACCTGTCCCTTCATCCCGCAGTTGGGCGAGGGCTGTGGGAGAAAATGAAGTCGGTAGAGAGAGCTGTTTCTGCTGAGATCCATGTTTCATTCAAAGATAAAATGAGTCCATAAGTGGCAAAGACAGAAATGAAGTCAACTTGTAATCTCTTGTATTACAATTTACAGAAATACAAACATATACAGCTGCTTTTCCACCGCAGCAAATTTACCCAGGAACTAGGGACTTTGGGCCGGTACTCGTTGTGTTTCCACCGCAGGAACCAGGATCTAAATAAAGTTCCGGGTAATTGTGCTCCTCAGAAAGTACCTGCTTGAGAGGTAATACTTTTTCAAAGGTCCGGAACTTTCGGGGGCGGGACTTGGGCGCTGAACATGCTGATTGGTTGAGTTCATGCAGCATTGTTTTTCAACCACCATATATTGTTTTTTTTTAAATTACTGTTATTGTGTCATGAAATGTAGTTTTAAAAGTATTTTGGGCGAGAATGTAGTTGTTTAAAACTCAAATCTGCGGTTTATTTATAAGAACAGCGCCTATTTCGGAGATGTGAGCTCCACGCGATCACCGGGTGCTCAGTGCTCATGTATCCCGAAGAGAGGAGCATAACCTCGGCTAGTCCTTCTGACATTTGCCGCTGGCTCTGATGTCTCTGTAGTGGTTAAACATAAGACATAATTCATTTTGGGTAAATCTAACAGGTAATCTTTGGCTTATATAGATATTGGCTTCTCTGAAATGGAGTGGGTTCATATTTATAATTCAAATAGATTAACACATTGAACTGCAACATTACCAAAATTTAAACTCTCATATAATTATAAAATATTAAACATCACAGTATGTTTCAGTAAGCTGGTGACAGAGATCTCTGGTGGTGAGGTGAACTACTGCACTGGATTCACACACTTTCTTTTAAACCTTGAAATACCAAAACAACACCTAACTGATTCTTGTGACATGAGACAAAACATGCCACAACTTCATCTGCATCAGTTTTTAAAACAGCAACATTGCTAGATTTGTGATAAGTTTCTTTTTATTTGACATTATTCAATATTATTGGCCAATACTGAGTGATAAACACACGGGGAAAACATTTGATTACAAATCATACTTTTATTGATTATTAATTGAAATTACAATAATTAATGATAGTTAACTATTTAGTTAATCATAATTTCCTTTTAAATGGCTGTAACACCGTGTCCTAACTACATGCGACGCGACGCTGCGACACGCGATAAAAGGTATCTTTTCCATGTTAATCAGAGTTTTTGTCCGCGACGGCGACACGCGAAATTTCTAATTTAGAAACAGTTTCTATTTCCGCGACGTCGCGGCTGGAACAACATACAAACTATATGACAGTAGATAATCTCAGGTGATTATATGCTTTATTCAAAGTTAAAAGTGTCTAATATGAGTTTAAATATCCAGAGGTGGACAGTAACGAAGTAAATTTACTTGAGTATTGTACTTAAGTACACTTTTTGAGTATCTGTACTTTACTCGAGTATTATTTTTTCTGGAAACTTGCGACTTTAACTTCACTACATTTGAAAGACAAATATCGTACTTTTTACTCAACTACATTTATATCAAGTAGAAAGTCGTTATATGTAGCAGTTTTTACAATGAGTGCATTTTCAGATTCACTGAACCCTTTTTTTCTGCGAAAATCCGGTCTGCGATCTGCCGGGACCTTCCTGTGTTGCCAAGTCTTACAGTATTTCTAAGCCTGTAGTTTTCCACCTAGCTTTGAATGGACATTTGGCTGATATTTGTTACGCAAATCTGGAAACCTCGGGATCTTCCCCACTAAACTAATGTAAACGTCTGCGCTCCCGCACAGCTAAAAGCGCTCTAAAAAGGCATGTGTTAACTCATTAAAGCCCTTTGGAAAATTAACCATGTTTTTACTATAGTAACCATAACTATGGTATTTGCAGTAAAATCACAGTATCCACAAATTTACTATTATCTCACTATAGAAACCTCTAGTTTGTTTTCTTTTCAATGTTTGCTTTGTTTACCTAAATTGAACCATATCATAGACTTCAATATCTCTTTGAAAAAGAACTTTGTAACTTTTAAACAAGTATTAAAATGAGTTCAATGTAGCTGTAGGAGTGTTAGATAAAAATAAAGATGATTATCTTCATTCAGTTGTTCCCTTTTAATATGTTTTGTAACATAAAAGCTCTTAATTCCAAAGATAATACAAGCTAATCAGTGTATTCAGTAGGTTGCATTAGTGGCATATGGTATTGTAAATATACAACAATATGACAATGCATTTACTTTTTACTTTTGATACTTAAGTACTTTTAAAAACATGTACTTCCGTACTTTCACTTAAAGGAACACTCCACTTTTTTTGGAAATAGGCTCATTCTCCAACTCCCCCAGAGTTAATAAGTTGAGTTTTACCGTTTTTGAATCCATTCAGCCGATCTCCGTGTCTGGCGAGAGCACTTTTAGCATAGCTTAGCATAGATCATTGAATCCAATTAGACCAGTAGCATCGCGTTCAAAAACGATCAAAGAGTTTCGATATTTGTCCTATTTAAAACTTGACCCTTCTGTAGTTATATCGTGTACTAAGATCGGCGGAAAATGAAAAGTTGCGATTTTCTAGGCTGATATGATTAGGAACTACTCTCATTCCGGCGTAATAATCAAGGAACTTTGCTGCCGTAACATGGCCGCAGCAGGCGCAGTGATATTACGCAGCGCCTGAAAGTAGTCCCCAGCTACCGGGCACTACTTTCAGGCACTGCGTAATATCACTACGCCTGCTGCGGCCATGTTACGGCAGCAAAGTTCCTTGATTATTACACCGGAATGAGAGTATAGTTCCTAGCCAAATAGGACTAGAAAATCGCAACTTTTAATTTTCCGCCAGTCTTAGTACACGATATAACTACAGAAGAGTCAAGTTTTAAATAGGACAAATATCGAAACTCTTTGGTTGTTTTAGAACGCGATGCTACTGGTCTAATTGGATTCAATGACCTATGCTAAGCTATGCTAAAAGTGCTCTCGCCAGATCCGGAGATCGGCTGAATGGATTCAAAAACGGTAAAACTCAACTTATTAACTCTGGGGGAGTTGGAGAATGAGCCTATTTCCAAAAAAAGTGGAGTGTTCCCTTAAGTGAAAATTTGTCTCTACAACTTTCACTTGTAGTGGAGTAGTATTTGACCAGTAGTATCTGTACTTTCACTCAAGTAAGGAAACTGTGTACTTTGTCCGCCTCTGTAAATATCATATTGCGTGACCCTATAGCCATACTGAAAGCAACAACAGATAGTTTACCTCAGACCTTGAAAAATAAATTAAATCAAAGATGACCGTTAAAACTGTGAACTCACTGTGAACCAACGAGTGTATTCCATAACAAAGATGTTATCAGTCACTCAGTATGTATATTTAATGATGTTAAAAATCTTTAAAATTTATGAATTAGATTATAAACGTATCCGTTTCGTTGCAAGAGCAGAGCGCTTCCAGAGAGAGCCCGCCCACACACGCTTCTGATTGGCTGTGATATTTGATTGATTCTGTCGCATCGCAGTGTCGCGTTGTGTCTGGTGTGGACACCCAAATTGCTTGTCGCTGGAATCTTGTCGCGTCGCATGTAGTTAGGACACGGTGTAAGTATTAGGAAGCAACAGGATAAAATACACAATATGAGGATAAATATCAGCCCACAGTAATATTGAGTTCAAGACACAATTGATCATTGAATGTATTCAAGCTATGACTCTCATGATCCTCGACAACAAAGACTAAATCTAAAGTTTGATCCACATCTTCAACTCTACTGAACAATCAGTTTGACTGTGATTGTAAGACAGACAGTTGAGAATGAGTGATCAGGAAGAGACATCAACCTTCCACATGGAGCGTAAGATAGGCTCCACAGCCTTTAACATTGTAATGAAGTGTGTTTAGATGAGCTCTAACCAACCCTCAGTTACCATAGTAACAGAGCAAGCTGTTGATTAGAACTGTTTCCTGTGAGTGAGAAACTAATCTTCCTCCAGGTGGAGCTCAGAGACTCAGAAAGACAAAACTCGTATTGAGCTGCATTCAAATGTCTTTATAGAAACACAATAGAAGTCTGACGTGTGTGTTTCTATATTCACACACTGAAATTAAGATTAGAAAAGAGAAAGTGTTTACTGCTGTGTGAATTAAAGAGAGAGATATTCTGAGTGTGTTTCTTTCACTCAACTGTGCGTGTCAGTTGTTTCTCACAGGAAGGTGTTCAGTCTCACTTCAGACACTGAACTACCAGAATAACAAACCTCAAATCCAGCATAGAGGGGTTCAGTGAATGTGGTGTTGAATGTGTGTAAGTGTGTGAGTGTGTGTGTGTCAGAGACACTGTAGAAGGACAGAGTGCCGGCCGGCCAGTCCAGATACACTGCTACTCTGTTAGAGCGACGTGAAGGGACAGGTATGTTTCTGCTCTCATTATTGTGTCTAGCAGTGAGACCAGTACTAAAACAGTTCAGACTCCAGGACTTTTCATTGTGTCCAAACAAACAGTCATAATTCCCTCCTTTCCTGCTGATTCCTTTATATGCCACTGAAATATAAACATTCCCGCTCCATTCAGCCTCCCAGTAACAGCGTCCAGACAGACTCTCTTCACACAGAACCTGAGGAAACCCTTCAAATCTCTCTGGATGATCAGGATAAAGCTGCTTCTCTTTCACATTTGTCACCTTTCTGTTCCTCTCAGACAGAAATAGACGAGTGTTTGCTGTGTTTGGATTCATTGTGAGATCACATACATCTGAACACAAGAAGAGACATTATAACACTTAATGATACAACTAAGCAACAATGATTTTACTCTAAAAATGTCAAAAGCCATTCAGTGAGGATCAGAGGATTTTGTTGGATTATGGTTAAATGTAGGGTTAGTGTATAAAAAAATATTCTTCACAGTAGATCACTGTGTGTGTGTGTGTGTGTGTGTGTGTGTGTGTATGTATGTAAACTTACATTTGTGCATTCCTGGTATAATCCTGATCCCTCCACCATAATTCAGACTATAAAAACAAAACATGTCACTCTCATTTATATAATTATGATTTTACATAAAGTGGGCAGTAAAGTGAATTTAAATCTACACTCACATTAAGCATAAACACTGCTTCACACCACACGTATCAGCAGCACATATTTTTATAGCACCCATGTTAACAAATAAAAGTGTTCAAATCAGAAGCATCATCAATACTCAATTGGGTGCTAGAATTGTTAATGTGCTGCTGATGCTTGCGGTGTGAAAGAGGTGTAAGGCTGGAAGAACCACAGATACTTTGATCTCCTTAGAGACAGACAATACATACACATCAAATTAAAAACCAGGTATTTGTCTCATCACCCCTCTGTATGAAGATGCAGGAAAACCCCCTTCTCTTCTGTCCCTCCCTCACATTTCTCTGTATAATATTATAGACAATATAATAAATGTTTAAGAGCTTAGGAGTATTTTACCCACTGTAGAGTGTGTGCCCTTTCCCATGGTCTGTAATATAAATACCCATATGTTCCCCAATAAGATGTGAACCCCTTTTATTTCATGCCACCATGTTTATCTTGGTATCTTAAATGTTACATAGTACTTAAAGAAAATTTTAAAAGGCTCATTGCAATTCTGCAGTCTTCCCTGAGCCCACTGAATTTTAACAATTCCAGAAATGCATTCCATGAGTTAGGTGGTGGGTACTCACGTTGTTTGTAATGTTACAACCGCCTCTCCGTTCTTAAAGGAACACTCCACTTTTTTTGGAAATAGGCTCATTCTCCAACTCCCCCAGAGTTGATCATTTTTGAACGTGATGCTACTGGTCTAATCGGATTCAATGATCTATGCTAAGCTATGCTAAAAGTGCTATCGCCAGACCTGGAGATCGGCTGAATGGATTCAAAAAGTTGGAGAATGAGCCTATTTCCAAAAAAAGTGGAGTGTTCCTTTAAGTTGCCAGGTATACATTCCAAGTATAATACACATTAGTAAAAAGATTTATTTTAATTTTTATTTGTCTATATACACTTTGGGTGGCCGCGGTACATTATAAAAGTAGGCCAAAAAAAACGCAACCCACGGCTCTGTAACTTTTTCCCGCGATTGTATTTTAAAATAGCCCACTTGTGCCGCTACCCTGGCAACACTGGTTCGCTGTACCTTCATCACACAATGATAGATAACCTTCCACTCTGCGATGACGGCAAGAAGTTGGGGCCAAACCCTATCAAACAATTAATCTGCGTTAAAATAATATTAACGAATGAATTGTTTTTGATTAATCGCTTGCGTTAATGCTGACACCCCTAATAAATAAATATATATATATATATATATATATATATATATATATATATATATATATATATATATATATATATATATATATATATATATATATATATTTATTTATTAGGCACCCGCCTCCCACACCGGAGACCGCGATTCAAATCCCACTCGGAGCGGGGCGAGTAGGACCGCAACATTGGTGCTGTGACCTGGATGGAAGTGAGGTTTAGGAGGGTGAATGTAGCAGAGGCCAGCGGGTAAATGCTGTGCAGGTAAAACCTCACTCCCCTAATCTCAAGAGGTGCTCTAGAGACTGATGCTAGAGGCCATGGCCTTCAGCCTCCTTGTTAGAGCGCCCGCCTCCCACGCCAGAGACCGTGGTTCAAATCCCGCTCGTCGTGGGGCGAGTAGGACCGCAACATATACATACACATATACATATATATATTAGGGGTGGCACGGTACATGTATTCGTACCGAACCGTCACGGTACGGGCGTCTCGGTTCGGTGCATGAGGCCTTACGATGAATACAGGCAATTCACCTCCAATCCAGAAGGGGGTGCCCGCAGTAATGCAACGCTGCTTGATAACCGTCAGCAGAAGAACAGCGAATGCCACTTGAAAACAAAGCCCACTAGACAGTGACTATGTGCTGATTCTGAACACGTCTTTCACATAGACTGACAAAGGAGTATACTTTAAAGGCTTGCGCACTCAACTGTTTGCGAAATGGAGCTTTGTGCTCGTGTATCCTACCTCTCATTCGGCACAAATCTCATTCCACAAATTTCCATATTTACGATGTAACGTATCTGAATGCTAAACTATAAACTTTTATTTGTCAGTTTAACTCAGAATTGTCAAGTTCACTTAATGTATTTCTTTAATTATGCATTAAGTTGGCGCTTTAGGAGCAAATATAGCGGCTTCTTCGAGATAGATATAAACGGAGGTTGGAGCCAGCTCCAAATGGACTTGTTAATATTCTGGGACTTGTTAATATTCCCTACACCAAACTCATATTTATTCAATGACATCATTGCCTTTTGAAGTTTAATCCTGCTGTATCGCGGGTTCTTGTCTTTCCATCCCCAACTGTAAGACCTCTTGAAGTTATAATTAAGACTTTTCTTATACCATTTAACATATTTAAAACTTTTTATGGCCGTAAATTGAGAGTTTTTAAGGACCCACAGTATTTAAGTTAGCTCGTTGGGCAGGGCAGTGATACATTTTGGTAGCCCAACTGAAAAACGCAATAGCCCCGCGATTTTGCGAGCCCTGGGTTTCCTCAGTTTTTTAAAGAAAAGTCAACTGATCGCTTTTTAGTGTTAGTTTGGGCTCCTCCTCAATGCATCCTATAGAAATGTTGTCAAATCCCTCACACATCCAGTTGGTTTTTGCATTTTTTATCATGTAGACAACAGGTTAAGTAAAAATATTAATATGCAAGAGCGAATAAATATAGCAAAATGCTCCTTATGGATGGCCAGTGGTTAGGTATTGTTACGTGGCATTGTTTACAAAGCTTTACAAGATTTCCAGTTTGACACAGAATGAGCAATTACATGAGACATTTCAATAAGTGTAGGCTCTCTTATAAAATAGCCTACCTTTTGATATTAATTCACATTCATTTCATACTATAATAGAGAAAGATATAATGGGTTCACTTGCCGCATGAACTGAGGCGCTAAAGCGATTGCGCCTGCCGCATTAAAGAGCGCCAAAACCGTATTTATTTTATGAATTTTGTTATGAATTTGCCAGAATGTTAAAGCTGATACTTTGTTTATTAAAAAGTAACAAAGCACAAAGCTTATATTGATTATTGGATGGCAAGTGCGCTGCAAACAGGCTAATATGAAGTTAAAGATCTTGATAACAAGAAGCCATATTAGTAATGATTATAAACAAGAATTGTTAACGATATTGCCAATATCCACGCAGTTGACAGCTTTACCTGTTGAAGTTTGTTCAAGTTGTGCATGAAATAGACACTGCTTTTCTGCACTTTCACTTTGCACGTCTCTGTCATTTTGATCTCTCGCGCTGCACAACTGAGCTGCGTTTAACAGGCATTTCGTTTAGACTGTTTGAAACTCTTTTTTTCCATTAAAACTTTGATGCGCATCGTCTCAGTTTAATACGTGGACATAAAAGATGTGATCGCAAAACAATCAGGAAAAAAAATAAAAATAAAATAAAAAATCAAGCCATAACATAGTCGCCATTGGCGACCTCAGCAAAAACTTCACTTGCAAATTAATATTTTTGGTCACAAATCCAACCACTTTAGTCGCAGTTTGGAGCACTAATATATATATATATATATATATATATATATATATATATATGAAGAGTTCATTTGCAAAAACAGATAACTCCGTTTATATCAATTTTAAAAAAAATCTAGTTTTTTCATTGTGCATTCCAATTAATCTCAGTCAAACTGTAGCTGGGTTATTTTGATTAGGTACAAAATTACTAAAAAATACTAGCTAACTAACACAATAAAAAGTAATCTGTTTTTGCAAATAAACTCTTCATATATATTATATATATATATATATGTGTGTGTATATATATATATATATATATATATATATATATATACACACACACACATACACATATATATATATATATATATATATATATATATATATATATATATATATATATATATATATATATATAAATGTGTCTGTGTGTGCTTTATGCAGGGATCCATATGAGTTTTCAATTACTTTACAGCACACACATGTACAAACACACATGACAGGATGATTGTTAGTGCTGAACATACTTGAGTTTGTCCAGTCTGTAGTTTGGATCAGAGAGCAGCTTGACTAATGATTGTCCTGGGTGATTGTAGCTCAGATCCAGCTCTCTCAGGTGTGAGGGGTTTGAACTCAGAGCTGAAGCCAGAAAACAACAGCCTTCCTCTGTCACCATACAGCCACATAATCTACAAACACACAAACACACACGATTTTTTTTCAGGATAAATTTAGGTGCCCTTCCAAAACAAACAAACAAAACTTTAAAAGTACATGTCATAAAATTCAGAACTATGTGCACACCAAACCACAAGTGAACAACTGTAAGGAACAAAATATATGGAACGTACATTAGTTTAAAGTATTTTTTTTTTCATTGTTTTTTTAAGCAAAAATCTTGACTTGTACATTTAGTTTAACAGCATTAAACGCAAGCCAAAGAGGGAAAGGTTTCAGCTGAACTATGCATATGCATTTTATGCACTTACATTATGTTCTTGCTCCATCCATGCAATAAATACACATTCTTAAATGAATGAGGTTTTCTAGTGTATTTCAACTGCTCAGGTACTTGCAATGGCATGACCCATTTTAGTAGCGGCCAAATGACACTTTAAAATCAGTCAAAGCTATAAATGTACATTTATATTTACATGCAAATATGAAGATATATATTAATGAAGATGCATTAAACCAGGGGCGGATCTAGAAAATAATTTTTAGGGTGGCATGGGGTCTATGAGGGGTGGCAACACCAAAGCAAGCCCTCATGCATAGTTTTTGGGGATTTATTGTCTGACATGCACAGTTGTATTCACACATATTACCTTACCATTAAGTAATCATCTATACTGTTTAAAATGAAAAATAAACAACAACATTTCAATATCCATCATGGCACCAAGTCAATACACAATATAAAAAACAGGTTATAAATGTTTCTGAGCTTGTATCATTAAAGAAGACATGCGGTTCTATTAATATTACATAGGCTACTTAGATGGTATAAATCACGTTTTAGTGCAAGTTTAAGAGTAACACTTTTGAATTTCCTAACATTAGAAAGAAATGCAATAATATCAAAGCATTGCAACTGGATCATTTTTGAAAACCATGTTTGATTTTCTGTTATTACCAGAGGTGGGAATGTCTGTAAATCACCCAGAACACACTATCAATAGTCTAGTAACACCCCCAGCAACTGCATAGCAAGAGCCTAACCAGAATATCCTAGCATCCAACTAGCAACATCCTGCTCCTGGCGATCGACTGTCCTGCAAAGTTCAGCTCCAACTCTAATCAAACACACCTGAAGCAACTAATTAAGGCCTTCAGGATCACTTGAAAATTAAAAGCAGGTGTGTTTATATAGAGTTGTAGCTGAACTTCGCAGGACAGTCGATGGTCAGGAGCAGAATTGGGTACCCCTAATCTAGAACATCTAACTGACCAAACTTTGTGTTTCTTAAACAAGACTTTAAGACAATCGAGCATAAATTTGTCTTTCAAACATTTAAATCTAGTTATTACATGTATTATTAAATGCTTACACACAATTCAAATACACAGATGACTTTCCTGCCGAGTGAACACTCATGAGATCAATAACACTTAACAAAAAAAAACTTTAAAAAAGGAATCTTTTTTTATATTATCATAAATCATATATTAAACTACAAATAATAATAATAATAATAATAATTCAGCAATGAACTTTTGGGAACAGATCATTTTCATTTTACTACTGTAAAGTAATCTTGCAGTAGATGAAAAACACTAGAAAACTTCAAATAGCAAATAATTGTATATGAACTTGGTATGCACACAATACAGTACAGTAAAAAAAATAAATAAAAAATAAAGTTAATTCAGCATCCTCTGCACATTTGGTCAAATTTCATTACAGTATTCAGTACTATAGCAGTTTCCTGGTCTCCTGACACAAGACTATATCTCCAGTCATTTCTCAGTTCTGCAAACATGCAGTGCACATAAAAAATGGTTACAAATAAAATTTGACAGTCACACGTTTGAAGGTGTACAAAATGTGCTACAGTTTACTGTACATATAGAATAGTGACATTTCCATCATCTAATATACTGGTACTGTACTGTAATTGTACTGAATGTGTAAGTAAAAAACCCATGTATACTGTATTATTCTCTCCTCTCTCTGATGTTAGGATGCAGAGATTCTGATTGGTGTCATCAGTTTTGCTACCTAATGTTTAACTTACTCATTGTTAAACTTTTTGAGAAATGTGCCTTTGTTTTGAGAACTGAATTAATGGTTTGGGAAAATGGGCCAACTAAAATCAGTTATATTATGTTAACAATCGAGAAAACTCCAAAACAAGATGCTTACCTAACTCTGCTATTAGTTTTCGTGATCAGCATCTTATTGATTTCATGTTACTGTTTCGTCCGATATGGCACAAAGGTCTATATTCAGGATGAAAGTGGAGCGAGCAGTCGGAGAATCGGATCACCAAACAATTACGAGATGAATCTCAGACATATCCGGATGGGATTAGATTTCTCAGAGGACTCTGAATAAACCGAGAAGCAGTATCTGATTCACGAACTAATTTAAAAACAGTTCGTTAGTGAATGGGCTGCGCTTTGTGTTTTTGACTCAAAAAAACGGTTCATAAGACTAATTTGTTAATGAAGCCGAACTACACTGGGCGCGCTGCGTGTGTGTGCAACCATTGTGCACAGTTTAGTGAAAGAAAGTGTTTTTTTTTTTGCCATTACGGTACATTACGCTGTCATCGTCGCAGCTGAAAAGTAGCACACGAAACACTGCTTACATTTATATTTTATTCTGTGATAATTCTGGGGTGGCACAGCTTTTTCTTAGGGTGGCAGTTGCCACCCCGGTAGATCCGCCCCTGCATTAAACGCCCTGTAATTCATACCTTGATAGTATGTAAATATTTCTGCCTGCTTTTGCCCATGTGATTGTCAGCCTCTGCTTTTCCAATTATACAATTTTCTGGTACAATTTTCTAATTTCTCAACACAACCAATGCACAAAAAAAAAAGAAAAAAAAAAAAAAAAACAGTCCACCTCGCTGCCATCACTGATTTAATCACTTTGCTTACCACTTTTTAAAGTATAATTTCCACTAAATATGTACCCATGAATATCCCCTCACAACAACATCTCTTCTCTGATGACGTGTATATCATCATTATGGCTGGGCAACAAGGTTGGCCAGATGGCAAGAAATAAACAAGGGGGGAAAAAAAAAAATCAACAAGAAAAAAAAAAAAAAGTTTCTTTCAGATATATGTCATAACAGGGAAAGAAAGTCAGTCGCAATTTCAATCTCATGCTGACTTTAAGATACACGGGTGTTTGCCAATATACTGCAAACCAGATCAGGACATGTTTAATTTCAGAACCAAGTCAACCTCTATCTGTTTTTCTTACCTCAGTATGTTGAGTTGACAGTGTGAACTCTTCAGTCCATCAGACAGAAGCTTCACTCCTGAATCTTGCAGGTCATTGTTACTCAGATCCAGCTCTCTCAGTGAGTTTGATGATTGTAGAGATGAAGACAAACTTTCACAGGACTGACCTGTGAGATTACAGTCCGCAAGTCTATGACACAGGATGACATATTAAATAAAGAGGATATGGGTTAATATACTGCTTTCTGTGTACTGCACATTGACAACATATTGATCACAATGATTGTTAGACTGAATATTGACTAACAATCAGCTCAAACTAGTTTGAATTAGTCTGATTCTATGAACTTTAATGGTGAACTATGTAGATTCTGCGACACTAGTGGCACCTAACAGAATTACTAAATGCATATTTTCAAACAACACTGCAAACAACCCTTCTGTGCATCGTGCCTCCCCAACGTAAACATCACAAACAGCTCTTACGGGGGCTTGTGAAGGCATGTCTCAACAGGTAAAAGTAGCTACTTTCAATAAAAGATCTAATACATTAGGAATATTTTTAGCTTTGCTGATGTGTGTCATAAGCAATTGAGTAGACTGCAACGCTTTACAATAAGGTTCCATTTAACAATTTAACAACAATAGTTAACATGAAAAGTACTTCTAAACAATTTATTAATCTTAAGGTAAATTACAACATTAACAAATATAACTTAAGCAATCATTTTAATAACGTATTAGTAAATATTTAATTAGGCTGAGTTGACATGAACAAACAATTAACAGCTGTGTTTTTAAATAACATTAAAGATAAAAAAAAAATGTATCACTTATTGTTAATGTTTGCTAATACATTAAAGTACCCCTATTATGGGTAATGAAAGGTTCATATTTTGGTTTTGGGAGTGCATGACATGCATGCAAGGTCAAAAAACGTCTCGGGTTACTCGCGTAACCCTTGTTCTCTGAATAGGGAACGAGATGCTGCGTAAGCGTTTGGGAACGCCCTCTGGGTGTGCCGATTGTCTGAAGCCCTTATAGAATCATGCCAATTCATTGGCTGATGGCACGGATGCCATTTTCGATGTTCTTACGTCACCTCCTTATACTGGCAAACGCGTCATCTGTTCCTCAGATTTCTCTGCCGAAAAGGCCCCTGTCGGCAGCGTGAGGAGCTTGGCAGCAAACACAGCATCTCGTTCCCTAATCAGAGAACAAGGGTTACGCGAGTAACCCGAGATGTTCGCTTTCATAGGTTCACTCAATGCTGCGTAAGCTAAGATGCTTTGGGAATGGTATACCAAACCCGCCAAGCTAAAAACGCTGCCCTATCTGGCCCATTTACGAACCAGACCGCATACACGGCTGGCTCAAGCAGATAAAACCTGGAGCCATGTCAAGATCCAAGTTATAGAACCTGATAAAAGTGTGCGGAGAGGACCATCCTGCCGCTACACAAATATCCTCTAAGGTGGACCCCTCTAAAAAGAGCTTGAGAGGAAGCCACGCTCCTAGCAGAATGCGCCCGAACGCTGAGAGGTGAAGAAAGACCACACACTTCATATGCCAGCGAAATAGCATCCCTCACCCAGTGAGAAATTCTATGCTTCGATGTGGCAAGCCCACGGTGGCCAGCACCGAAACATACCAACAACTGGGGAGACTTCCTCCAATGGCTGGAGCGGTCCACATAGATCTTCAAAGCTCGGACAGGACAGAGCAAGTGAAGCCTTTCATCCTTACCTGAAGCAAAGGGAGGAGGATGGAAAGAGTGAAGTGTGACCACCTGAGAGCGAAACGATGCGGATAAAACCTTGGGAACATAGCCAGGCCTAGGCTGTAAGGTCACCTTGACCAGACTCAGGGCGAAGTTCATACTCATCTCGCTGACAGAGAGAGCGTGCAAGTCCCCAACTCTTTTCAAAGACGTAAGCGCCAAATGGGGCTACCATTAGACCCTCAAGGACGACTGATAAGTCCCTAGAAGGAACTCCAATGGGGCGTACTGGTCTCAGACGCCGGACACCACGCATAAACGCAGAGACCAACCGATGTCTCCCCAGGGGAATCTCATCCAGCTCTCTCCAAGAGGCGATGGCCGCAACATAAACCCTTAAGGTGGTAGCAGCTGCCCCTGCTGCAAGTTTCTCTTGCAGGAACTCTAGCACTGGACCAATATGGCAGCCGACTGGGTCCACTGTGTGGGCTAAACACCAAGACTCAAAGACCTTCCATTTGGAAGAGTACAGCTTCCTAGTGGAGGGGGCTCTAGCACTAGCAGATCCAGATCTCGGGTTGAGGGTGCCAGATCTTGCCCTGAAGCGGAGAGAGCAGGTCCTGCCTGATCGGAATCTCCCAAGGGGGCTGATACAGAAGAGGAATCAGCTCCGAGAACCACGTCTGGGATGGCCAGAACGGGGCTATGAGAAGGAGATGGACACCGCTCTCCTTGACCCTGCACAGAATGCATGCCTGTTTAGGGTGCGCGACCGTGAACCCCCTTGGCGATTTATATGGGACACTACCGCCATGCTGTCCATCCTGACAATCACATGACACCCCCTGAGTGAGGGGAGAAAGTGAATCAATGCCAGGAAGATAGCTTTCAGCTCCAGCCAATTTATGTGCCAGGAGAGGAACTCTCCTGTCCAAACTCCGCACGCTGGTCTGCCCTCGAAGACCACGCCCCAGCTGGTCAGGGATGCGTCCGTCGTGACCATCTGACGACGGTGAATCGCGCCGATTCTGACTCCACTCTGGAGAAAAAGGGCGTCCCGCCATATTGAAAGGGTGCAAAGGCAACTGCATGACACCCTTACTAGGCTAGTGGCTGGTCCTGTGGAGTGGACCCCTGAAAGTTTCATCCACCAAAGGAACGGCCTCATGTGAAGCAACCCCAGAGGCAGCACAGGGGAGGCTGCAGCCATGAGACAAGTGCTCACGGAGACATGATGGACTAGCTTGAAGCGGGCCAAACATGTATTGAGGCCGGAAATCCGGGCAGGAGCCAGACGGGCCTGCATTTGAACGGAATCCAAGCGCACTCACAAAAACACAGTTTGTTGAGAAGAGGAGAGAACACTCTTCTTCCAAGAGCACGAATGTGGCGTAGAACTGCATCCCTGTGACGGCTCACTGACTCCCTGGAGTGGGCCGGGATAAGCCAGTCGTCCAGGTAGTTGAGTACACGAAATGATGTTTTATTAACAAATTTCAGAAGGAGCACGCGCAGATAATTAACACAGCCAATTCATCATCAGTAATCACACCATCTATCCAATCAGCTCGAGAGAGAACCCTATAAATAATCAAAGCAGTCTTAACTCCATCAGCTCTAGTCTTTCAGCATTGCCATTATATCATTATATTTGCCCCATCCAAACAACGAGACCTATACTCTGGATTTTCAGATCCTCTGCAGCAAATCCGCTGGCCCCAGGATCACTCCTTCTCCACCAGTAATCGCCGCTGAGCCCCAGACTCCATCACGGCCGGCGCTCTGCTCGAGCAGCCACAAGATTTCCCCCGACACCAAGGCTTAACCTCGCCTCCACTGCCGAAACTTTCAACTTCTCCAGCATCCTTGAATCATTCGGCTGCGCCAACAATTCCTCCGATCGGAAAGTGGTAAGTATTTAAGCCAGAGGCAAACGCTGATTAATTCCGACGCTCCATTCTCGCAGAGAATAAACAAATGGATTTGTACGATCTATTCGTCACCCTGCAAATCAGTCAACCTCACTCCTAAATCCACTCCAGCCGGCAAGGCGGCCAATAGATTAAGCAAAGCCCCGAACTCGTCTCGCTTGACACCACCATTGTCCCGCACAAGACCCGGCTCTCCGCGAGCGTCGGGGTCGCAGAATCAGGACTTCAACGAGCCTGGGCCGCGCCCAGTTCTTACCGCACCAAAGCCTCACTCGCTTCCCGCTTCGGCTCAGCCTTCACCTCGGCTCTTCTGGCCACAGCGCCGTATGCAGCCGGGCCCCTAACTTCTGTTTCCAGATGCAAGCGCGAGGCCGCCTCCGCTAGCGGCGCAGGCCACCAGTCTTGTCAAACAATTTTCAGGTAAAAATCGCTAAAGGCAGATCATTTGTTGTGAAAGTTATTAAATGACGTCGCGACATCATCAGATGTTAATGTCATTACATAGTCATGATGCAAGTGCTTAGACACTGAAATTACTCATTTATTTTTCACCAGCATTTTACCCGTATTTAATTTACTCATTACATTTTGATAAATGGATAGATAAGTCAGTTAATCAACAGTGAATCTTCTCTTCCACTATTGATCTTAACCAGAAAACAAAAATTAATCTCACAGTGGACCAACAGTAATGATTAACAATCATAAGTACAAAAAAAAGTATCATTATTGAACAAGTGCAACCTGCAACTTAATTCATATATGAAGTGCATATTGCTAGGCACCTCCCTCAAAGTGTCTAACGTTACCAGCCAATGTGCCGCTTAGCTGGTTAGCTGTTTCAATATGTTTTCCTTTTGTGTGGTTAAGAGAAAAACGCATGCCTTTTTTCATTATCACTTTTTAAAGGTTTCCAAATAAAAATTTTAAAATGGCTACATTTGTTGCTTTGAAAACAAGTCGCTAGGGTAGTCTGAGAAACTGTTAAATCCAGCAACAAAATTGCTAAGTTGGCAACACTGGAGGCTACCCGGACATTTCAGCATGTCCCGCCAAAGTCATAAACCACTCCCCTTTTTTCCACAGCCTACAGCTACAGCAGCAGAAGCAAGCATGTGGCTGCCTCCGCTTGCAACACAGGCCCATCTCAGAATTTCCTTCAACTTCCCCTAACCCTTTTCCTTTTCAGCAGCCTCCAGATCCCGTAGCAGATACTAATGCAAGGCCGCCTCTGCTAGCAGTGCAGGCTGCACAGGCTCTACAGCTTTTCTCTCTAAATGCCACAAACCCCCGTGTTATGTAGCTACAGCAGCTGAAGCAACACAGGCCCTCACATGTCTTTTCCTCATGTTACTTCTAACTCTCATAGCAGACACTAGCGTGAGGCTGCCTCCGCTAGTGGTACAGACCACACAGGCTCTTCAGGATGTCACAAACCCCACTTTCCCTTCCCATGAGATAGAACAGCCGAAGCAAGCGTGTGGCCGCCTCCGCTGGCAACACAGGCCCACATATCTCAGTCTTTTCCTGCCACCACTAATAACCCCTTTTCCTTTTCAGTGACCTCCAGCTTCCATAGCAGATGCTAGCGTGAGGCTGCCTCCGCTAGTGGTGAAGACCCATCCATATCAAAGAAGCTCACCGAACCCTCATCAGCAGACCCCTTCAATGCCAGTCCATTCCTGTTCACTCGAACCTTAGACCCGCCATAGCCATCCTCTTTAACACCACCAAATCCACCCATAGCGGCTCATCTCCACTTCAACCATCCCAGCAACACCCCGCGCCTGCTGGAGACTTATCTGATTTTTCTCCACTGCTGCAGCAGTACTCGATTCCACAGAAGCCTCCTTCTCTTTTCAGATGCCGCAGTAGTGACGGCTCCCACAGGAGCCTTTTCTATATTCCTCCACTGCCACAGCAGTGACTGCTCCCACAGAAGCCTCCTTCTCTTTTCAGATGCCGTAGCAATGAAGCTTCCTCAGAAGCCTCCTTCTCTTTTCAGATGCCGTAGCAGTGATGGCTCCTGCAGGAGCCTTTTCTATATTCCTCCACTGCCGCAGCAGTGACTGCTCCCACAGAAGCCTTCTTCTCTTTTCAGATGTTGTAGCAGTAACTGCTTCCGCAGGAGTTTGCATCCGTATTTCCCTACCGCCGTAGCAGAGCACACTTTCGCAGAAGCCACATTCTTTCAAATGCCGCAGCAGTGCCTGCTCCCGCTGGAGCCTGTATCTCTACTTCCCACTGCCGCAGCAGTGCCTGCTTCCGTAGAAGTCGCATTTTCTTTTAGATGTTGCAGCAGTGCCCGCTTCCATAGAAGCCACATTCTCTTTTCAGAGGCCGCAGCAGTGCTCACTTCAGCAGAAGCCGCATTCTCTTTCCAGATACTCCAGCAGTGCCCGCTTCCGTAGAAGCCAAATTCTTTTTTCAGATGCCACAGCAGTGCTCACTTCCGTAGAAGCCACATTCTCTTTTCAGATACCGCAGCAAAGCCCGCTTCCGCAGAAGCCACATTCTCTTTTCAGATGCCGCAGCAGTGTCCGCTCCCGCAGGAGCCTTTATCTCTCTCGTTTCCACCGCCACAGTGGTGTCCGCTCCCGCAGGAGCTAAACTCTCTTCTCTAAGGCCACAGCAGTGCCGTTACTCCAAGCGACGTCCAGCACCCCACCAACATTAAGCTCTGCCAATTTTGGGGGGTTACCAATGCACCTCTCTGGCTGCTGTCCCGTGTTTATTACATCTTTGGGGGGAACACTCTGGGTCCGGGATAAATGCAGAGCTCGGACCCCTCTCCCCGGACAGGGGGAGTACCCTGGGCTCGGGAGTAATTACCGAACTTGGAGCCCTCTCCCTGGACAGCACGCCAAATACGCATAACCTTTACTCAGTTTATTATATGTAAGTGTGAACTCATGAATGCCCTGGAGCCTCAAAGGGGCCAGAGCAGCATCCATGCACTTTGTGAACGTCCTCGCTGCCAAAGCCAGGCCAAAGGGAAGAACCTTATATTGGTAAGCCTTCCCTCCAAAAGCGAACTGAAGGAACTTCCTGTGCCGTCGAATGACTTGAATATGAAAATGGGCATCTTTCAGGTCGACAGTGACAAACCAGTCTCCCACTCGAATCGCAGACATAAGAGGTTGAGACGACGCAAGTCCAGAATGGGTCATAGACCGCCGTCCCTCTTTGGCACAAGAAAATAGCGACTGAAAAGCCTCGTTCCAGGTCCGATTGAGGGACTTCCTCTATTGCCCCCTTGAGGAGGAGGGAGGACAGTTCCTGCTGTAGCACAGAAGCCTTTGAGGCACTGCTTACTACTGTCAGGTGAACCCCGTCGAAGCGGGGGGGATAGCGGCCAAACTGGAGTGTGTAGCCGGACCGAACTGTGCGGAGAACCCAAGGCGATACCCCTGGTAGACGCTCCCATTCATGAAAGAAATGCGATAGAGGAAGCAGCGAGTTGTAGTCTAGAAAACATACCTGTGTTGGGGTGTCGAGAAGGTCTGGAGGGGGTGATGTCGTCCACGGGGACTGATGTACTGGACTGAAAAGTGGCCGGAACGGGGCCTGTAGGCTGTGAGAGAGAACCGAATGTGTCCTATCATGCGAGCCACCACACTGAAAGAGACTGAAGATGGCCATTTGCTGCACACCGAAACCTGCTGGGCGGATGTGACAGATCTGAGTGAGGAGAGTGTGCTAGAGGTGGGCAGAAACGTTTGAATGGTCTGGCCCTGCCTCGTGAGGATTCTGGAAAAACTTTCCTCATCCTGACCCGAGAGTCAGGAGCGACTCGATGGAGCTGAAGTGGCAGGCCTGTCGGGCCGCTTCAGATCAATCCGCCTGAGTGGTCGCCGGTGGGTCAATGGGCAGTCGCAGGCTCCCCAAACTGTGGTCGGAGGGTGATGAACCGGGGCGCTGCTCCTACTGGCAGTCTCTCCTACTGGCAGAGTGTTAGAGTGGTCCCTTGCTCTCCTATGCATAAACTGCCTGAGGGCAGCTAACTGAGACTTGGCGGACCAAAACTTCTCCACCACAGAGCTAACCGCCTCCCCAAATAGTCCAGTTTGAGAGATGGGGGCGTCAAGGAGAAACACTTTCTCTTTCTCACGAATCTCCGTGAGATTAAGCCATAGGTGGCGCTCTGCAGCTACCGAGCCAGCCATAGAGATTAGTACTATTAATGCTACAGTTAATTCCTGAAGATGGATATATAATTGATAACAACCCGTTATGATTAATTCTCTCACTTAGAGCAAATATGCTACAGCTTGGAGGATGGCCAGTGTGGAGGGCCATGCCTGCCTGACCAGCTGCAATGTAGGACTTCCCGATAAGGGTGGAAGTGGTCCTACATGGTTTGGTTGGAAGGAGGGGGCGGGACTTCCATGAAGGCGCCAAAGATGGTGAAAGGTGAGAGGCTAGTGTGTCCTCGATCACCGGAATGGCGGTATAGCCCTGCTCCACAGAACCCACTAGGTTGGTGAAGTCAGCGGCTGCCGCGTTAGTAAGGCGCGAGGAGAAAGACTATTTCCAGGATCTGGTGATCTCGTGATGCAAATTGCTGAAAAATGGTAGCTTCCTACGTTCAGGCCTTGAATTTGGACCACTAAGGAACCGCTTGTCAAACTTAGACGACTGAGATTCACGGGGCTCATCGGGCCAATCAATGGAGAGCTTTTCAGTGGTGCACGAAAGCACGTCCACGAGCTCTGAGTAGGCCGCAGAAGGCCGCGCAGCCGGGAGAGCATCAGCTAAACCAGCCCGAAATCCTCAGAGTTGGATGCTGCTGTGAATAACACATCATCTAGGCCGAAGAAAATGGTGCCGCGTGCCTCCGGGCTAGGACATAAATACTCATGCGTGAACTCAACCGGAGAATTCACACGCAAGTGCTCAGGCGAGAGAGGGAGAGAAAAGGCGAAGCCCATCTGCTCACTTTCCATCGCCTGGAGCTCCACATCCGAGCCCCAGGTTGTGGATTCGGAGCGCCTCAGCAGCCTCCGGAGCGCGATGGAGAAAAACGGATTACTCCCTCTCAAAAACTGTGAGCCTAGTGTCGAGGGTTTTGAGACGGAAGTTTTCGCAGAATTTGCATTTCGAGATGCCGTAAACCACCTCGCGCGCATGTGAAACACCCATACATTTAACACACTTACTGTGCAGGTCATCGCTCATGATGAAGCGAGAACACGGCGGCTGACAGCGACGATACTCCATGGCACTTCACCACAAGGAGAACAGAGTTCCACTACTGCAGTCGCCGAAGTGCAGACGAAGAAATCCCAAGAAAAACAATCGAAATCAGGCCAGAAAAATCGCAACAGAAGGGCTAATATGGCCGCTTCGTGAAGGCAGAAAAATCTGAGGAGCAGATCTATAAGGGCTTCAGACAATCGGCACACCCAGAGGGCGTTCCCAAAGCGTCTTAGCTTACGCAGCATTGAGTGAACTTATGAAAGAGAACACTTTCATTGTCTTATAATATGCATTTATTTTTACCTTAGTTGCTCAACATCTCCCAAACGATTCGTTTAACGATTCATTTTTTCCAAACCCCTACTTTGTGTGACGCAAATCTGTGGTGATTGGTCCGATTGGTCTCATTTCTATTTCATCATGCCTGTAATGCCTGATAAAGCAGCGTTTGTGAGTGCAGGGCTGCTTTGTGTACAGCGTTACCGGGGAAACAGCTATTTTTACAGCTCCAAAAGCGGCACCTAGTGGCAAAGAATGAATTTGCATTTTCATTCAGACCAATGCGAAAAGACCAACAAGTGGGCGGACAATATGCTAATTTTTCATATTGACGTCAACATGAAACGGCTTAGGATTCGTTTTAAAAATTACTTGTTTCAATGATTCAGAGTCGACTCTTTCTTTTGAGAGACAATAACTTTATAAACTGTGGACTTTTAGATTTAAAACTTTGCAGGATGTTTTCATTCACTTAGAGCTGTGTTACACACTCCATGAAACGTCATTTTCAAAAATACATAATAGGGTCACTTTAAAAATGTCAACTAATGAACCTTATTGTGAAGTGTTACTGAGCAGACTAACATTCTCTTTAGAGCTAACATCAAAATTATTAGAGGCTGTCTACACTGAACATGTCAAAGTAAACAATATAAATTGGAACATTTGTCTTTCTGAATGGGTGCATAATGAGTTTTTACTGATGTGTCCATTGAAGCTTGTAACATTGATGTGTTCATGACCTGCTTAATCTCTGAAGGTCTAAAACAGTGGACTCAAACTCATTTACTGGAGGGCCACTGTCCTGCAGAGTTTTGTTCCAGCCCTAATTAAACACATCTGATTCAGCGAAGATCTTCAGGATTACTAGAAACTTCCAAGCAAGTATGTTGGAGCTAAACTCTGCAGGACAGTAGCCCTTCAGGAATTGAGTTGGAGACCACTGGTCTAAATGCAGTGAATTTTGGCTTGTACTTCTGTACCACAAGCTGAATGTCATTTCCCATGTGAAGCATGAGCCATGGTCCCACACCACCCCCGTCTCAGCCTGCTACAGTAGCCACACCACAAACTCACACTCCTGGTTGAGCAGGAAAGAGATTTATGGATATGAGCAGGCCACCCTCAATGATTAGTTTGCACTATTGCGGGAGATAAACCCATATATGGCATACCTGTACTAAGAGTTGTCAATGAACAATAAACTGGAGAGAATGGAACTTAAGAGAATGGATTTTTAAGGCAAATAAAAAGGATTTCTAGCTTTAATCCACTCAACAGAAAGCTATGCTTGTTCTGCAATAAATGTAGCAGGATCATCTGCGTTCATTGTGTAATGTTAACTTATTTGAAATGCTGAAATACATGCTGCAGCACTGAAATGTGTTTCTATCATTTCTATTAGTCCACATCCACAAAGCACCTTGATTATTTAGTTGATGAAACATGTAATAAAGTAAAAACAACATCATTCCCTCAAACACAAGGCAATGGGAATCCATATACACATGCAGAAGATCCACGCATGAATAAATCCATGCACAAATGCATGTAACAAATCCACATGCACTTAATTCAACAGGAGAATGCACAAATAGGCTGTTTTCTATACAAATAAATACTGAAATATTTGTATTGGTATTCCTCAGGGTGTCTTTCTGAAGTCACAAGAAAGCACATTATTTAGATGAAAATATGATGATATATGATGATTCAGTTGCAAAGGACTCAAAAATAGTAAGTGTGATATTATAAAGACAAAATTAATAAAATAACTGTCAATTCATGTGGCAAAATTTTCTGGAAAATATTATTACTAATCAAAACTAATTATTATTCAAAATGTTTTTGTATCACATAAATAAATTCACAATAATGCAATTTAACATCCCATTGCAGACCACTTAGGATGAACCCCTTCCCTCTCAGCCTCAACTAGCCTCAGATGACCAGCCCACATACTAACCATCTAATAGATAATGGACACAAAACTGACAAACACTTTCTCAAAATAACATTATATTCTGCCTGGTAAACAGCTTTTTACTGCTTTTTTTAATTACTTTTCAGCTTTTTTTTATCTGTTGGCAAAAAGTCTGATGAAGTTAGTGAGGTTCATGTCAGTGAATCTTTAAAAATGTTCAATAATTCTATTTATGACACTTATTGGCAAAAAAATAAAGGTCACGTATATATTCTAATTTGCTTTCATTTGTAATACAGTGCAAATACAAAACAAAGGTTCAAAAACACAATGGGATCTGTTTATACATTACAAACATCCATAAGATCAGGACCAGAGCAGAGGGTATCTTTCATTTCATAACCAAGTTAATCTTTATCTGTTTTTCTTACCTCAGTATGTTGAGTTGACAGTGTGAACTCTTCAGTCCATCAGACAGAAGCTTCACTCCTGAATCCTGCAGGTCATTGTTACTCAGGTCCAGCTCTCTCAGTGAGTTTGATGATTGTAGAGATGAAGACAAACTTTCACAGCACTGACTAGTGAGATTACAATCTGTCAACCTACACAGATCAAAAGAAACTTTGTAGGGTCCAAAATAATCAAAGACTTCTGCTTTCCTGTCCCAAACCTATCATGAGTAACAAACGGGCCATTTGGCATTCTTGAAGGCACAGAAGTGCTGATATCGATCAAGGCCTGTAGGGCAACATTTGTATATATCGGGGGCCTTCTAATTGTCACATCATTTGCTCGGTGGGTGAAGCTGAAGAAGCTAGTAACTGTTGCTCTGTCTCTTTTCTTTGCTGCCCCTTTTCTTTGCTGGAGCTCTTCTTGGGGCCCCTCTCTCCCTTTTTCTTCCTCTCTCTATCTCTCCCCCCCCCCATCTCTTTCTCTCAGGTAATATTTTACATACGTGCTGGGCACATTTAGCTGTTTATGTTTTACCATCCTTCATCTATTTTTGGTAACCAATTCAAGTGCAACCATAACAAAATATTGTTATTAAACCATTTCAATTATTAATTATGAGCTAACTAGTCTTGATTCAAAGTTAATATTGAAGTGCTACCTATTGCAATACAATATAGTCACTTAATAGCAACGCTCTCCCACATATTTAGCTATTCTAACTGTGCTTATTTCTGTCTTTGGTCTTTGGTGGTAAAAGACAAGAAATGTACAGTTTTATACCATCATGCTGACAATGTTACTTCCGTCATTCTCAATCCTACAGCCTGAACCACTGTAGGGAAACCACCCTTAAAGATGGTGCTGAAACCCGGGATCCCTTGCAGTGAGTTTTCTGAGATTACTTTGGTTGGTCATCAGAATGAGGATTTTTTCACAGTTGATCTTGTGAATGGATTAAAGCTGGCCTTCTGACTACAGAGTGGGTAAGTATGTTTTCTTTCTCCATTTTGCATGATACAGTAATTAAAAGGTTGTATGTAGCTTCAATAGTCCCATTACTGTACAACCCAACAACATTCAGATTATCTCCTCAGGGATGGAAGGTAAAATTTCTAGTGAAAGTGATGCATTGTTTGCTTTATGGAGCAAAAAAGTTGAGCCTACCTTGTGCAAACTCAAGAAAGAATATATTGATACTAAATATTCAGATGCTGAAATGCTCAAATGGTGGGACATAATTGGCAAACATCAAAAGAAATCAAAACATGGTGAAATAATTGAGACTTTAAACTTTAAAGCTGCACACGGCTACGTGATTTGACGACATATGTCAAGAGTTCATGTCTCCCAAACCGCTTAACACAAGGCTTGAAGTCGCGACCATTTTGTTCGCATATGCTCCCATAATTTAATCTGTGCGACCTCAAAATATATTGTTGTAGTGCAACCTGTTTTCATTTCTCTAAAAATGTTCAAAGTGCATTCTATGTGCTGATGCGGTGACCGGTCTGACGTTCTATCAAACGTTACATAACTTCATCTTTACATTCTTAAATTTAATGCATATTTTAGATTGGTTAATATTAGCTGTCAATCACTCAGTCACTGCTTTCCGCTGTCAGGTGACAGGGAGCTAACTACTGCGGGAAATGCAAAGAGCTGAAGAAGAGATAAAAATGAAAGGAAACACTGACAGATTTCTTTTGTAAACCACCTAAAGTTACAAATAATGGTGCTGGTGATAGCGATCATGTGGTGAATGTTGATCCACCAGCCAAAAAGAAGGTGTACAGTTTTCGGAGAGAATGGTTGAAAGACTTCGAGTGGCTCCGCTATGAAAATGCACTGTGCTCGATGCACTGCATTCACTTTAAAGTCTGTGGGACGGAGTTTGCAGGTAACACTAACAGCATTCGCCACCGAATCTACACATTTTAAGCTCGAGAGCTTGGTAAAATACAGAGAGCGTGCCAAACACAAGAAATGCAGGGACAAGTGTGTGGCAAAATGTTCAGGATCATCAGGTTCAATCGTTAAGGCCTTTAATTGTCAGGATGCTCACATAAGGGGCTGCGATAATATCATAATTGTTGTTTTAACGATGTGCGATTTGACAAAGTATATTGCAAAAACCAAACCAAACACCTACAGAGAATGCACACATTCATGACGTGATGAAGTCTAGCAGGTTAAACTAGTGCGCGTGCGCATTTACAGTGCGTTTTCACTGCATGATTCACTCTATTAAAATGCATAACAAAATTCAAGATATGGGGCTTTATATCATTTCATATAGTTAATATCACACGAACAGTGCCGTTTTTTCCTCCAAAAATCAGCATGATTACAAATGTGATATTGATTTTATACAACAGTTCAATAAACATGAAGTTAATATTAAGAGACTTACGTTTTAGACACCATATTTCCTTTTTTTGCTTCATTTCGACAACAAAAATAATTCCAAACAAAGCCACAGCACTGTTTCGCGTCTCTGAGCAACATGATGGTGTTTCGTTTCGTTCCTGAATGTAGTGGCGTGCACAGACCTCTGGAGGGGTATTATCACGATTCTTTGTCATGTTGGAATTTCTATTTTGCAAGTTGTTTGAGCAGTACAGCCAAACTAATTTCCCTACTATAAAGACAAAGCCTTTCAAGGTAACAAAATATTAAAAAGTATGGCGGATATTTAGGCCAAAGTGGGTGAAGATAAAAATAGTTGGCATTATTTTATCTTTGTTATTAAAAAATGAGAGCAAAGATACACATTACAAATACACATAATATGCAAATAAAATACACAGTGTTTTATTTTCAGGTAGTCTACAATAGGTGTATTTAGCAGGAGCACTCAAGAAACTGAATGAACAAATATAAAAATAAAACACTATATAGACTGATTTCTATTGAAGCAAATGTATTAAAAAAATTTTCATTCAAGAGTAGTGAGTAATTTTTTTCTTTGTGTTTGGTGTTTTATTAACATTAAAGGAATAATTCACCCCAAAATTAAAATAGACTAGTGTTTTATTTTTATATTTTTATTTTACTCACTCAAAAGTTGTTTTAAACCTGAAGGAGTTTCTTCTGCTGAAAATAAATGCTTTTTTGAAGAAGGTGGAAAAACAAACAGTTGCTGGTCTACAGTGACTTCCATAGTATTTTTTTCCCTACTGTTAAAGTCAATGTGGACCAGCAACTGTTTGGTTAGCCACATTCTTCAAAATATCTTCTTTTGTGTTCAGCACAAGAAAGAAATTAATACAGGTTTGGGAAAACATATGAGTGAGTAAATAATGACAGAATTACAATTTTAGGGTGAACTATCCCTTTAATTACAGTCGGCAGCATGTTTAGTACTGTCCCTTTAAGACCTGCACGCATCTAATATACAGGCACGCATCCGTTTCTCTCAGCTGTTTACTTTCATTTTAGACATAACCAACTGAGTCTATACATAAACATTGTGTGTTTTGACAGTATTAGCACAAAACATAACTTAGTTTAGTAATCAGGCGCTGTTTGACAGGCTTTTTAGAGCACACGCTTTGGGTGTGCTCAGAAAAGGCGCTTGTCAGAACAGCACACTAATGAATTGGGGGCTCGAATTTCGATTTTCTAGGCTGATATGATTAGGAACTATACTCTCATTCCGGCGTAATAATCAAGGAACTTTGCTGCCGTAACATGGCCGCGGCAGGCGCAGTGATATTACGCAGCGCCTGAAAGTAGTCCCCAGCTAGGTAACTACTAGTTATAATATATATGTAGTTCCTAATCATATCAGCCTAGAAAATCGCAACTTTTCATTTTCCGCCGGTCTTAGTACACGATATAACTACAGAAGAGTCGAGTTTTAAATAGGACAAATATCGAAACTCTTTGGTCATTTTTGAACGCAATGCTACTGGTCTTAATCGGATTCAATGATCTATGCTAAGCTATGCTAAAAGTGCTATCGCCAGACCCGGAGATCGGCTGAATGGATTCAAAAACGGTAAAACTCAACTTATTAACTCTGGGGGAGTTGGAGAATGAGCCTATTTCCAAAAAAAGTGGAGTGTTCCTTTAAATGATTCGGTTCAATTGCAGTGACTCACTTATTAACAGTGACTTGATGCCACCTACCGGCATTGTAATTTCTCATTTAAAGTATCTTTTAATTTTTAAAAAATAATTTCAAATATCAGTATTCAACGTTTTACGTTTACAGTATTTACATATTATATATGCATGTGTAACTGCAGGTTAAATGCATTCATGTCCTGCATTAATCAGGTTGTAAGTGCATCTAAATGCCACTTCAGAAATTCAAAATTCAAATTCAAAGATGAATTTTGTTGATACTGATTTAATTTGCTTGATAATAGCCCAAATGTCTTATTCTAATTGACTGATTAAATGTAAGAATTTGACTCTGATGATGCACACTTTTAGAAAAAATGGCTTAATTGTGAAAATGACCATAAAAGGTAAAAATCAATTTAAACTTATAGGAAAAGATTAATTTCTATCACTGCTGTGAACTGACCACGACACAGAATATGAAGAATATCAAAATCAGCTAGACTACCAGCACAATTAGGGCTATGACGGTGGCAGATTTTTACCACAGCGGTGGTAATGGACGAACTACCGCCGGTGGTGCGGTGTTGTGTATATTTATATATATAATTATGAATCGCAAAAATAAATAAATGAGGCTCAATCATCTATTAACAAACATTCGTGTTTACTTTAGCACTTCCGTCAGTGAACACTCAGCCTGCAAAACAATAAAATAAATATCAAAGAAATAATACAGTTAAATAGGAAAGTAGCTTTAAATAAGAAAGTTAAAAACACCCTGTCTACCTCACACGAGCAGCGTGGCGAGAACCCATTATAATCAGTGATGTTGTCTACACTAGATGCGGCGCGATACGACACGACAAATCCCTCACAGTAAACTGCCTCGTCCTATTTATGACGTACTGACACAAAGTTCAAATGTCCTAGACAGACTCAACCTGTTGTGCTGTGACGCGGCGTCCGGTTTAGACACGGTTCACTGTTCCCCCACCAAGCAAGTAGGGTTGTTCCGATTCCGATACTAGTATCGGAAATTCCACCGATACCACAAAAAATTCTGGCATCGGTATCGGCGAGTACTTGAACCCATGTACCGATCCGATACCATTTTTAAACAAGACCTATAGTTATGCGCGCTAGCTTTGCTTAACGCTGCGAACCGGAAATCAATTCTTCTTCGCTGCTCAGAATGCAAACACAGGAAGTTGTGCTGTGTTGCCACACAAGCAACCACTATTTAGAGCAGCGAAGAAGAAATACAAACGTGCTAGCACATTGCCAGTAAGTTAAATCACTCGCATATGCGACTAAATCTTCACCCTGGGCGACTAAATGATGTCTAATATAAGCCACTGTCTAATAAATGATCAGATTTTGCTGGGAGGCTATGTATAAGTTTAGCACAGATATATTGTCACTCGCTGAAAACTTCAGAGCGCTTCAGAGTTTCTCTCTCCGTCAAGCGATCTATTTTTCAGTTCATCTGAATGAATGCGCAGCACACCTGTATTTGACGTACCGTAAGCTCTAGTGTGAAGTGCACGACTCGCCGTCGCTTTGCTTTTTTCCTCACACGCAGAGAGAGAGAGAGAGAGAGGGAGTCTTACATGTAGCGCGTCAATTCTGCATGGTATGTAAACGTTATTCTTTGTTGTATTTTCCTGTCAAAATAACGGAGTTCCTTTGGAATTCTTCAGCTTAACTGCCGGGTTCTCCGGTAGTAGGCGGAGCTAACGCACAAACAACAATCTCATTGGCTGGCGCTCACCTATTATCATCCCTGTTTTGATTTCAGCAAATCGGTTCGAGCCGATGCAGACAACGTGATTAATATTCATGAATCCAGCAGCTCGTTAATCCTTAGTGCGTTTTATATTGTCCTTAGTAGAATTCATAGTATGATTATTATCTTATCAGTATGATTGATAGTTTTTCCCCATTTTTACAGAAACACCGAATGACCAAAAAAGTACCACCACCGGTCCTAAATTCAGTTAAAATTACTCGCCAGACTATCTATCTATCTATATATATATGGTGAAGCACACCATAAAAGAATTGTATCAATCCAGGGCTAGTAGTACATACAGCTGTATAACCAGATAGACACCCGGGTATCGGATCAGTACTCTGTATCGGCCGATACACTGAGCCTAGGTATCGGAATCGGTATCGGGAAGGGAAATAGGGTATCGGAACATCTCTACAAGCAAGTGTGCACGTTAACTCCTCGTCTGCACGCGATCACGTGAACTTGAAGACGATTGTACGTGGATGGGTGACATAAATGGAAATGATTCCAGATCGGCGATGTAGTATTTGGTTTCCCAACAAGTTCCATCGGTCATCACGAAAAATATTTGCTGAATGCAGAATAAACTGTATTTTCCTGCGCTCAAACCTGCCAATCTAAAGGAAATGCCGTGCATGGCGTTTGAGGTAATTAGTGAATTAGCACAGATTTATAGTCTAAATAAAACAATCTGCAACTGTATATTATTACACTTGTATACAAAACTTTGTATTATGCTTGTTATAGAGTGTGTGATGTCACGTGCACTACCGCCGGTGGCAATAGACAACCGCGGTGACAACCGACCATCACAGTGATGCGGTTGTCACGGCGACCGTCACAGCCCTAAGCACAATAACACAAGATCAGCAAAATAACAAGCAAAATATTGTCATATTTCAGATTAACTTAGGTGGTTTACGAAAGAAATCTGTCAGTGTTTCTTTTCATTTTCTCTCTTCTTCAGCCCTTTGCATTTCCCGCAGTAGTTATAGCTCCCTCCCTTGACAGCTAATATATTAACCAATCTGCATTAAAGTTAAGAATGTAAAGATGAAATCTGTTAATATATAATTTGTAGTTATGGTGCTCATTAATTTTTGGTGGGTGCCCCTAAATTTTTGCTGGTGCTCCTAACTTTTTCTCCTAACCAGTGCTACCAAGTAAAAAAGTTAATTTCGAGCCCTGATTGAGCATTTTTTTCAGCATGACAATGAAGATATTCATTCTCCCAAGGTAAAAATCCTTCAGTGGACATGTATTTCACTCAATCTTAGCGCTCTTGTGCAGCTGTGGGTGATTCTGTAGAGACGAGCTGAGCAAAACTCCCCAATGAAGACCAGAGCATTGAAGGAGATCGTCCTCCAGGAGTTAAACAGGACAGATGTGAAAATTTGTCATGAACTTGTACACTCAGTGGCAAGAAGGGTCAGAGCGGTATATTTAAAGTTCTGGAGGACATATTAAGTACCACAGACTTACACTATTTGGGGCGGCATATATAGACGGTTTCAACAGCAACAACAGAAACGTTACTGCGCATGCATGCTTTTGTGGCCCTAACTTAACTTCCTGTAGCCTTCCAAATCTAATCAATAACAACAGCTTGAGTCCATCTTGAGTAGATTATTTTTGATAAGCAAAATATGTTTGCTGCGTAAATCGACGGATTTATTGAAAATGCAATTTCATTCTCTGCCAGCAGGCGGTGCTTTAAAGCGGGAGAAAGAGAGGTTTCCTAAAGGCTTTGTTGAATAAACACATACTGCACGTTTAAAAATCAAAACGAGGCGCTGGTGTTTTATTTCACTGTATTTCTGAAGGAACACTGTCTTTAGAACATTTTCAATGTCATTTTCATTTCATCTTGCATGTTATATGCTTGATAAAGCAGCGTTTGTGAGCGGAGCTCTGCTTTGTGTTCAGTGTTTTAAAGCATCTCCTGCTGGCTTTATTTCAATAAATATAAAATAAACTCCAAAGGGATATATTTCGTTTTTAAAAAATCCCTTTTCAAGAACTACAACGAACGGCTTGTTTGGACTACAAAGTTGTTTTCCTGTATGTGTGATATCACAAATTGGCCCATTATCTCCCTTTGGAGTGGACTTTGAGATTTATAATTTTGTAGATCTTTTTATGTCCAAACATAAACACTACACACTGATTAAAATTCAAAAAGTGAAAAAGCATAATGGGACCCCTTTAAGTATGTTAAATACAGTTCAATTTTGCCATCTTTCCATAAATTATATTAGTAATCATTAAGAAAATACATTTTATATTTATTCAGAGGGGGTGTACTCATTTATGATGTGCACTGTATGTATACATGTATATATAATACCTATATAATTTTCAAATTTGTTTTACTATATTTTAACATGGCATGCAACTGTTCATAGCTCTGGGGTCACACATTTTTCTCTTCAATCACATGAATTAATACTCACAGAGCTTTTCTGCAGTTCAGCACAGCTGGTATCAGTCTCCTTCTACCCTCATCTGATGTGTTGTATTTCTTCAGATCCAACTCATCCAGCACCTCCTCTGATATCTGAAGCATGTAGGCGATTGTTGAGCAGTGAGATGGAGAGAGTCGATTCACTGAGTGTTTCTCTGATTTCACAAACTCCTGAATCTCTCTGATCAGAGTCTGATCCTTCATTTCCAGCAGACAGAGAAACAGATTGATACATCTGTCAGCTGAGAGACCTTCATAATCACCTTTGATTTGGTCTTTAATGTACTGTGTGGTTTCTCTGATGATCTCCGAGTTGTTCACTGTGTTTATCAATAGAATATTTACAAGACCTTTATCAAGATGATAATTACCGTTGATTGAGTTTTTTTTTTTTTCTTCCTGTTTTGGTGTGGGTTTCCTCTGGGTTCTCTTACTTCCTGTGAATTTTTTGATGTTCTCTGAGCTCTTCACTCTGTGTGGAAGGTCTTGTATGTTTAGAAGGTCTTGTATGTTTAGAAGGTCTTGTATGTTTAGAAGGTCTTTAAAAGGACGTTTATCACCCTTGACTTTTTCTTTATAGTACTGTCTAGCTGTTTTATCATAGAGGTCTTTTAGCATGGCCTTTCTATTTTTTTTCCATTTTGGTGCGGGTTTCCTCCGGGTGTTTTGGTTTTTCATGATTCTCTTAGTGGTCTCTGAGCTGTTCACTCTCAGTGTCAGTAGACCCTGTAAGAGTCTCTGATTGGACTCCAGTGAGACGCCCAGCAGGAACCGCAGGAAAAGATCCAGGTGTCCATTTTCACTCTGTAAGGATTTATTAACTGCTGCTTTTAGTAGCTCATACAGAGAGCTTTTCTGACTGTACCGCTGATATCCTTCATTTAGAAACAACTTCAGTGACTCCTCATTCTTGACTACATGGCAGTAAAACAGAAAGAAAGCAGCTAGAAACTCCTGAAAGCTCAGATGAATGAAGCAGTAGACTTTCCTCTGATGAATCATAGATTCCTCCTTAAAGATCTCTGTGCAAATCCCAGAATACACTGAGGCGTCAGTGACGTCTATGCCGCTTTCAATCAGGTCCTCCTCATAGAACATCACATTGCCCTTCATCAGCTGTTTGAAAGCCAGTTCAGCAAGTTTCAAAATCACATCTTTGTTGTACTTCATGAGTTTCTCTGGATCTCTCTCATCATACTTCTGATTCCTCATGTTGATCTGAGTCAGCAGGAAGTGGATGTACATTTCAGTCAGATTTTGAGGGATTTCTGCACTGCTATCTTGTTTCAGGAGGTTTTGAAGCACAGTGGCTGAGATCCAGCAGAAGACAGGGATGTGACACATGATGTGGAGGCTTCTTGATCTTCTAATGTGTGAGATGATTCTGCTGGCTTGATGCTCATCACTGATTCTCTTCCTGAAATATTCCTCCTTCTGAGGCTCATTGAATCCCTGAATTTCTGTCACACGGTTGATGTATTTTGAGGGGATCTGATTGGCTGCTGCTGGTCTGGAGGTGATCCAGATGAGAGCAGAGGGAAGCAGCTCTCCTCTGATGAGGTTTGATATCAACACACCCACTGATGAAGACTCATTCACATCACAGACTTTCTGTCTGTCTGTAAACATCAGTGTAATTCTGCTTTCATCCAGACCATCAAAGATGAACACAACTTTACACTCATCATAAATCATTGAGTCCAGATCTTGAAGTTCAGGATGAAAGTCCAGCAGAAGTCTGTGAAGACTGTACTGATGATCTTTAATCAAGTTCAGCTCTCGAAATGGAAGCACAAACATGAAATCTACATCCTGATTGGCTTTTCCCTCGGTCCAGTCCAGAATGAACTTCTGCACAGAGACGGTTTTTCCAATTCCAGCGATGCCTTTAGTCAGAACAGTCTTGATTTTGTCTTTCTCCTCACGTCCTGGTTGATGTAACGGTTTAAAGATGTCATTGCAGTAGATTGGAGTGTCTTGTGTTCTGGGTCTTTTTTCCATCTGTAAAACCTCATGCTCTTCATTCACTCCTTCACTCTCTCCCTCTGTGATGTAGAGTTGTGTGTAGATCCTGTTCAGAAGGGTTTGATTCTCTTCTAGTTTAATTCCCTCAAATATGCTCTCATACTTGTTCTTCATGCTGGTTTTGTGCTGGTCTTTGACTCTTTTCACTCTGCAGAAATTAAAATGAAAAAAATCAATTCAACAAAGTCATCAGTAAACTATTATAGAAAGTTTATTAATACACATTTGAATGATTATGAGAATGTAAAGTTGATGAATAATGAAAAATGGAATTGGCTTTAAACATTCAAGTTCAAAATTATTATTAAAAATGTTAATAATGAATTATTATATATTAATATTAAAATATACTGTTGACACAACAGGGAAAAATACAATTACAGAGTATGTTTAAACAGTATAAAAAAAACCTGCAGAGTATTGCACAGTGCATATTACAAATTTCAGTTATTATAGTTATTCTTTTCTTGTCTAAATGGCCAAACTCCAAGATCTAATTTTATCCCATACTTGGTGTCAGTTTAACAAACTTCTTTCATATTCAGAACATCTGTAGCTGCTGTTATGATTACCATACAGATGCTGAATCTCTGACCAGGAATAATGATTGGAATATAATGGCAGGCTGACTGAATTACATTAATGTGCTTGTGGATTATCTGACAGACCTCATTCCTTTAGACAAAGTGGTGTGAAAAAGTGTTGGCCCCCTTCCTGATTTTTTTTATTTTTTTGCATGTTTGTCACACTTTAATGTTTTAGATCATCAAACAAATGTAAATATTAATCAAAGATAACACAAGTAAACACAACATGCAGTTTTTAAATTAAGTTTTTTATTATGAAGGGAAGACAAAATCCAAACTCACATGGCCCTGTGTGAAAAAGTGCTTGCCACCTAAACCTAATAATGGGTTGTGCCACCCTTTGCAGCAACAACTGCAATCAAGCATTTGTGATAACTTGCAATGAGTCTGTTACAGCGCTGTGGAGGAATTTTGGCCCACTCTTCTTTGCAGAATTGTTGTAATTCAGCCACATTGGAGGGTTTGAGCATGAACCACCTTTTTAAGGTCATACCACAGCATCTCAATAGGATTCAGGTCAGGACTTTGACTAGGCCACTCCAAAGTCTTCATTTTGTTTTTCTTCAGCCATTCAGAGGTGGACTTGCTGGTGTGTTTTGGATCATTGTCCTGCTGCAGAACCCAAGTGCGCTTCAGCTTGAGGTCACGAACAGATGGCCGGACATTCTCCTTCAGGATTTTCTGATAGAGTGAAGAATTCATGGCTCCATCAATTATGGCAAGTCATCCAGGTTCTGAAGATGCAAAGCAGCCTCAGACCATCACACTACCACCACCGTGTTTGACTGTCGGTATGATGTTCTTTTTATGAAATGCTGTGTTGGTTTTACGCCAGATGTAACGGGACACACACCTTCCAAAAAGTTCAACTTTTGTCGCATCAGTCCACAGAATATTTTCCCAAAAGTCTTGGGGATAATCAAGATATTTTTTATAATAATGTGGTTTTTGCCCAGTCTCTTTCTTATTGTTGAATCATGAACACTGACCTTAATTGAGGCAAGTGAGGCCTGCAGTTCTTTAGATGTTGTTCTGGGTTCTTTTATGACCTCCTGGATGAGGCCATGGTTCACTGGAGTCCCAAAACCTTAGAAGTGGCTTTATAACCCTTTCCAGACTGATACATGTAAATCATTGTGTTTCATATCGTTTATGAATTTCTTTAGATCGCGGAATGATGTGTTGCTCTTTAAACATGCTTCACTTTGTCAGACAGGTTCTATTTAAGTGATTTCTTGATTCAACAGGTCTGGCAGTAATCAGGCCTGGGTGTGGCTAGTGAAATTTAACTCAGCTTTCTAAAATAATGTGGTTAATCACAGTTCTTTCATGATTTGAATGAATGAAGCATTTATATAGCGCTTTACTGTGTATTGCAATACACCCAAAGCGCTTTACAATCATGTGGGGGGTCTCTCCTCAACCACCACCAGTGTGCAGCATCCACTTGGATGATGCGACGGCAGCCACAGGACAACGGCGCCAGTGCGCTCACCACACACCAGCTACAGGTGGAGAGGAGAGAGAGTCATAGAGCCAATCAAGTGGATGAGGATTATTGGGAAGCCATGATAGACAAGGGCCAGTGGAGGGAATTTGGCCAGGACACCGGGGTTACACCCCTACTCTTTACGATGAGTGTCATGGGATTTTTAATGACCACAGAGAGTCAGGACCTCGGTTTAACGTCTCATCCGAAAGACGGTGCTTTTTTACAGTATAGTGTCCCCGTCACTATACTGGGGCATTAGGACCCACACAGACCACAGGGTGAGCACCCCCTACTGGTCTCACTAACACCTCTTCCAACAGCAACCTAGTTTTCCCAGGAGGTCTCCCATCCAGGTACTGACCAGGCTCAGCCCTGCTTAGCTTCCATGGGCAACCGGTCTTGGGCTGCAGGGTGATATGGCTGTGGCCATAGGAGGGGGCAATTCATTTTTCACATAGGGCCAGGTAGGTTTGGACAGCTTTTTTCCCTTAATAAATGAAATCATCATTTAAAAACTGCATTTTGTTTTTACTTGCATTATTTTTGTATAATATTAATTTTTTTTTTGATCTGAATCTTTTAAGTGTGACAAATATGCAAAAAATTGTAAAATCAGGAAGGGGGCCAACACTTTTTCACACCACTGTATATTATGTTCACATTTTCACTTCTCTATATTTTTAGAGAGAATTTTTAAAATAAAATTGCCCCTTGCTGCTCTCTAGCATGAAGGATCAGCATGCTGATTAGATCAATAAATATCAGGCACATGCAGAAGAGGGGGCTTTGGGGACTCAGGGACTCAAGCCCCTGCCCTCTCGGACAAATAGCAATGATATTGTAGTCAATAAAACAAAATGCATTTGAATTATAATTAACATGACAGTGTGTACAAAACGGCAACTAATCGCTTAAAAGTCGGAAAATTCCTGTTTATTTTTTACATATCTGTCAATCTGAGGGTTGCGTTCGTTTTGGTTGAATGACTGATATTCCACAGTCTGTTCAGAAATCTGTAGGCTCTCAAATATGGTTCTTTCAGTAAGTGGGTCGACAGATGGAAAAAAAAAATAAACCAAACAATATTTTGAACTTTTTTTTCATCAATAATCAAAGCTAGTGTGTCGATTTAATTGCAAATTCTTATATTATATTTTAAAATAGGCCTGTTACATAATTCATCAATGCCCGTTTGTCATGCTATAATAGGCTACACCAACCAATCATGATCTGGCTCAAGTTCAAATTGCATTGGACAATAATGTGAAGTGGAGCAGTCATTTTCCGTTCTTATTCATAAATTGTTTGAAGATTACATGGGACAGACAAGCTTATTTGTGGAGCGATCTGGATCTACGGTTTGTCTCATTTTATAAATCAAATTACGTCACTGAGAAAATGGACGCTAAATGACCACAAAAGCACTGCACAAAACCGTGCAGCGCCAAAAGTCGCAATAATGATAACCAGTATTCAATTCACTTACATTTATGTATGATGCACCGTTTACTCTTTCATGAAACTATCATAGTTAATGAAGCCCAAGTGCCACCTACAGGCCTATTATGTGAAGTGTAGGCTGATGAAATGGAGACATGAAAAGACTTTATTATGTTACCAATTATGCAGCATTATGAAAGTATCTTATGCTCATCAAGCCTGCATTTATTGGATCAAAAATACAGAAAAAAAAGTAATATTATGAAATATTATTACAATTTAAAAGAACGTTTATCTATTTTAATATACTTAAAAATATAATTTATTTCTGTGATGCAAAGCTGAATTTTCAGCATTATTACTCCAGTCTTCAGTGCATTCCTTCAGAAATCATTATAATATGCTAATTTATTATCAATATTGGAAACAGTTGTGCTGCTTATTTTTATTTATTTATTTATTTTTGGAACCTGTGATACTTTTTGGGGGTTCATTGATAAATAAAAAATAAAAAGAACAGCATTTATTCAAAATAGAGATGTTTTCTAACAATATCAGTCTTTATCACTGTATCACTTTATCAATGTTTCTATCAATTTAGCAAAGCTTTGTTGAATGAAAACTAATTTCTTTAAAAAATAAAATACTGACCTTAAGCTTTTCAACATATATTGTTACAAAAGTTATATTTTAAATAAATGCTGTGCTTTTTAAACTTTGTATTAAATCAAGGAATCCTGAAAAATGTATCACAGGTTTCCAACATTGATAATAAATCAGAATTGCATAAAATGTATTTTAAAGTATATTAAAAATCTGAGCAAATAAATGCAGGCTTGATGACCATAAGTGACTTATTGCAAAAATATAAAATAGTAATGTATCCAAACTTTTGACCTGTAATTGTTTTTTTTTGTTGTTTTTTTTTTACATTGCCCCTATTTTCCATTTGAGGCCCTGCTGCTGAGGAACTCTCTGCACGCCCCTGATAGATATCATATTCTGCAACTTTATTCAACAATTCATCTCCGCTTCACCGTAGCGCCATTTTGGAGAGTATATCCACTGAACGCAAACAGCGTATGCTGTTCTGGGTCAGCTACATCATTGCTGTCTATGGGAGGGTCAGAGAGTTCTCAAAATGCATCAAAAATATCTTAAATTGTGTTCCGAAGAAGAACGAAGGTCGTACGGGTTTGGAACGACATGAGGGTGAGTAATTAATGACAGAATTTTCATTTTTGTTTGAACTATCCCTTTAAGAACAAATGATGCAACTGAATGAAGTACAGACTGCTACACACTGATACTCACTCAGGGTCAGAGGTCACTGCTCCATCACTGAGTTCAGGAGGGTCATTCATGAATCTGTATCTCTTCACAGACACACAGCTGGGTTCCGGAGATGCTGCTTTATGTTTCTGAACGGTAACCCCCTCCTTTCTCCACTCATAGAGACTTATATTACAGTCAGAACTACTGAAACACACAGAACAGAAATATACTTCATTTAGGACCACAGTTGTCAAAAATAAATATGTCTTATTGAAAATCTGAATCAGTTTTGTAAGTGTTGGTAATATGGTTTTGCTCTGGGCTCCTATCAATGCAGTCATGACTAAAATCAGAACAAGAGGAAGTGGAACTAATGGCCACTAGATGGCAGAGTTTTGAGTTTTCTTATTTTGACCTGTTCTCATTTGTTTGCCAATTGCCAGGACCATTATCACACACAATGTCATCAAAGGTCAATTTTACCATAGTACCAAAGTACAAGTACACTGACGATAACAGACTGAGCTGCTAAAGCAGTGTGCAAAATGCAAAACTGAAATTCTTGAGTATGATTTCTTTATCTACCTAAACATCTTAGCAACAGGTGGCAATACCCAGCCCTAACTATTAGTGGCGGCAGATCTGCCCTTTATGCAAACAGCTTGGACAACTTCATTTTCAGAAAAATAAACAAACAAATGAAACAAAATTTTACTAGACAGTCATAGTTTGTCTAGTAAACCATTGTTTTACATTTTTTTAACTGTGACTTAAAATCTAAAGTATGTTACATTCCTATTTGAAGATAAAAATGGCTTTGAAAGATTATATATTTTAAAAAGCACTGAACAATAAAACTGGCAATTTAACTTCAAAATGCAATATCTTAAAATCTCCTTAAAGTATCTCTAGCAGTGAAATCACATAATACTTACTCAAGGTCAGAGGTCACTACTCCATCGCTAAGTTTAGGGGGAGGGTTCATGGACTTCTCACTCTTCATTGACACGCAGCTGGGTTCTGGAGATGCTCCCCCCGCCTTTCTCTGCTCAGAGAGACTCATTTTACAGGAAGTGCTGTTAAAACACACAGGCACACAGGTAATTCTTTTACATATGAAATTACTTCCCAAACGTGAAAAAAATAAAAAAGTTCTATACAGTATGAGCCTGTGGCTTTATGGGATAGTAATGTGTCCATCGGATGCACACTCCAGAATCTAGCTGGAAGTAGTAGGTCATCCAGATACGGTTCCCCTGTTTTTCACCCACTATATAGTATGAAAAGTATGAGATTTTAGATGCAGTCACAGAAAAGAAGTGTACAACAACATACAGAGTGAAACCAACGTTTAATATAAATGAACGTCTTGGATGCAATAATATCAGTTTCATGGCTGTGAATTCTTTGGTAAACATATTTATCCGCTCAGTGCTAAAAATAGTAGAAAGTATCCTTTACTGTGCAAAGACAAGCAATTTTATAATTATTTTCTTTTTTCAGTCCAACTTACAGTTCAACAGTTTAAGAAACTGCTAAAGGTGTACGAATCCATATATGGCTGTCAGGACAAAGACTAATGTTACCTGAGAAACACATTTCAGCAAAGCTTAATTTCCATTTTGACGTCAAAAGACATACTGTGTTTTATCAGCTGGTATTTGATATGCAAGGCTATAAACAGAAATAAAAACTAACTACGAATGACAGATGTTTACAGATGCTATTAAATATTAAATGCGTGATGAATCCAGAAATGCGTTGCTTCAGACCTACCTCTGTCTCAACAATGAACGTCAAACACTTCATAAGTCCATTCTTTCTCTAGATAGCAGTATTAAACTTGTTTTTAAACTGATTCACATTATTCACAAACAGCTTCTCTCTCCTGATGTCGTTCTTGTTCCTTTCTCAAAATGGAGTCTTTTGAAACAGTTTCACTTTTGACATGAACCCGTTCAACTGGTTTATATTTTTACTAGGGGTGTCAACGTTAACACGTTAACGCATGAAATTAATCTAAAGATTTTAATGCCTTAATGTTAACGCAAATTAATCGTTTGATAAGGTTTGACCCCAACTTCTTCCTGCCATCGCAGCACGGAAGGTTATCTATTATTGTGTGATGAGGGTACAGCGAACTAGGGGTCGGCGGATCGATCCTAATATCGATACCAACGGTATCGGATCAATACTAACCCTGATTAAATCGATAATTTCGGTTAATTTTCTCTCCTCTACACTTAATATATTGCTTAATACATTCAACAAAGAATAGACATATCTGTGCGTTTATATACCGCTCTTTTCACGTCTCATATGCAAACATTACTGCTCCTCCCCAGATTTAGTGTTTTGTTGTGCCTTTACGTGACTCAGTGGCTCCAAGCGCAAGCGGATATTATTGGCTACCAGTGATGGGAATAACGGCGTTATAAATAAACGGCGTTACTAACGCCGTTATTTTTTTCAGTAACGAGTAATCAAATGAATGACTGTTTCCCCCGTTACAACCCCGTTACCGTTACTGACAATAAAATGTGGCGTTACTATATTATATTATTACACTGTAAAACCTAACAGTGAAAATCGCTAAATTAAATGAGTTAATTTAACTCAAAAAATGTAAAAAGTTAATTCAACTCAATATATATTTGTTATGTGAACTCAAAAGCTAATTAGGTTAAGCAGAACTCAATCTAAATAAGTTACTGTAAATTATTTTAATATATTATTACCATACAGTCTATGATTATTACATCTAAATGGCAGACCAAAAAATTTTTAGAAGAAATGAGCTTAATTCATTATATCTAACATTGTTTTTCGAGGTTACGTTTGTAACATAGGGCTATAGGTTATTATGCTTTATATTTACTAAACAAAAAGATATAATACCTTTCATAACTAGTTAAATAACTAAGCCATAATATAATAAATACATAAATTATTTCATATTAAGCATAGATTAATCCTTTTAAAGTAATTTTACTCGAGACAAAATATTATCCGGGTGTTTTTCAAAAACCGCACGCATTTTTCCGTCAGTCACGTCTGCTCATTCTCGCTGCAGCAGCTCACTCATCACGGGATCACAGCACGGACGCTCGCGACGCGGTCACGGAAAATAACAGGTAAGCATTCGACCTTCTTTATTCCTGTTTAAAGCACTTTTGAACCGTTTTGTCAACTTTATCTGAAGATTAACCAGCTCAGTTATCATAATGCGTGTAATGCTAGCTAGCAAAGAAGCAAGGAACTAACGCGCCATTACATCAAAGTTATCATCGGCAAGTGTTAAATATGCTGTTATACACAACAGTTTGTAAGTGGTGGTAAATTAAGAGATTTTTTTGTGGTTTCTCACAGCCGGACACAGACAATCCCGCAAATTCTATTTTTAAACTAGAGAGACTGCCAACAGAGCATCTTCCTCATCTCTAACCGTCACTCGCGCCACAGATCTGAAGCAAGGTAACGCAAACACACCTTCCCTGTATTACACGTTTATACTTTTTGTTAATCGTTATTTATTATTCGCTTTGTCAGTTTCATCTAGAATATCCATGTGATGCTGATCAAGTTTACTGAATCCGCCGAAGCCCCGGTGAACAAAGGGGCTGAGGACCGTTTATAATGGCTGTTTTTTTTTAACTTTAGTTAAAATTTTGCACTGTTATTTGCTCTTCACTGTCTTATTTAAAATTCATACTAACAAATTTTTGTCGTGCTTTTGAAATCAATCTTTTCAGAGCAAAGGCAGCGAGGGGTGGTGTGATGTCATTGGCAACAGGAAGGCTGCAAAACTAATATGAGCCTAAAATGAAGTAAGTAGAATTCACATTAAACAAACTGATGGGCTTTAGTGTTGTACAAGATGTAATTTGTCACGTTATAAACAGTTATTTAAATACATCGTTTTTCAGTTTTTATTTTTTGATGAATTGCTATTAATGCAGGTGTAATGATGACCAGCAGCACAAATGTTAAGTCTTCTGAAGCAAACTATACTTTTTTGTGAATATTAGATTGAAATTTAAACCTAAACATTGATCAAATCATGAATACACAGCACAGATGAAAAATCACATCCCACAAGAATGACATTATGACATCTAAAAACCAGTCATGTTTGATATAATGTAGTGTGTGCCACCATTTTGATTCAGACTGAATTGGCAGAGTGAATAACATCTTAAATTTCAGTTTGTCGATCATTCTGTCAAAGTCTTTTTGCATTTTGTGTTGGTTCAGAAGAATACCAGTGAAGTCTTTAAGTTCTGATTATAGTTATAATTATATACTAACTTAACACAAATTAAGATGGTAAAGATGGAATATAGATGGAAAAATGATCTTTTATATTTCTACTTGCACTTATCCTAAAGTTGCTTTGGTTTTTCATAAAGATGGCAGGTAATTGCCATTGCTAAGTTTGTAGTGGTTGAAAGTTGTCTTATTATGATTCATAAAAATAAGCTGTCCATAAATGTTGCTTAATTGTGAGTTAAATTTCTGTAACTTTGTGTTTTGTCTTCAGGAACAATAATGACATCAGTCACTCAAGCTAGGATCCTGGCAGATCTACTACTATCTGAAAAGAAGACTTTTTTTTCTTTTTTTTCTTCCAAGACACACAAGGTAGGACACAGGACAACTTTATATTTACTTGCCAACATTTTAAGCTTTTAGCTGAGATCAGCAGAAATGACATTTGAGTTGTCTTAAATGGATAGTCCACAAAAAAAAATTAAATTCTGTCATGGTTTACTCACCCTCATGTTGTTCCAAACCAATTTTGAATGAATTTTATTCATCTTCAAACAAAAGTATATATTTTTGATATTCTTTCGTTTTTGTCTATCCATTGGAAGTCTAGGCACTCTTTATTTTCAAGCTTCAAAAAGTTTTTAGTTTAGGCTTTGACTCATAATAAAAAACCCTTAGCTCAAGCTACTCAGTTAATGTGTGTGTCTTCTTTAGAAGACTTGAATGAAACCACTTTATGCATATGGATAAACTTGTCTTTAAGCTTAATATTGATTGCCTAGACTTTCAATGGATTGACAAAATGGTGAGAGAGTTTTAAAAGTATCTTAATTTTTGTTCCATAGATGAACAAGATTCGTATGTGTTTGGCATGACATGATAGTGGGTAAATGGTGGTAATTTTCATTTTGAGGTGAACCTGTCCCTTTAAAGGGTTAGTTCCACCCAAAAAATTACAATTCTGTCATTAATTACTCAGCCTCATGTCGTTCCAAACCCGTAAGACCTTCGTTCATCTTCAACAGAAATTAAGATATTTTTGATGAAATCCAAGAGCTCTCTGACCCTTCATAGACAGCAACACAACTGAAATGTCCCCAGACCCAGAAACATAGTAAGGACATTTGTAAAATAATCCATCACTGGTTTGACCTCAGTTTTACGAAGCTATGAGAATACTTTTTGTGCGCAAAGAAAACAAAAATAACGACTTTATTCAACAATTCTTCTTCTCCAAATCACACCTTCCACCATTATAAAGAGTACCTCTGCATGTAATCAGCGCATGCGAGTGCTGTTGCTGACGTAGAACATGCATGCGCTGAGGCTTGTTTACATGCAGAGAAACACACACGCATGCATTGTGATAAAATGGTGCACTAGGGTGACGCGAAGGAGAAGAACTGTTGAATAAAGTCATTATTTTTGTTTTCTTTGCACACAAAATGTATTCTCATAGCTTCATAAAAATTGCGGTTGAACTACTGGTGTCACATGGACTGTTTGAACAATGTCCTTACTGCATTTCTGGACCTGGGAACATTTCAGTTGCATTGCTGTCTATGGAGGGTCAGAGAATTCTCAAATTTCATCAAACATATCTTAATTTGTGTTCTGAAGTTGAACAAAGGCACTGTTTTTCTTTCTATTTTGTAATAAAGAACCTTATGTTGTCACATTAAATAATAGCTCTAAAACATTCAGCTTTTATTCAGCCCTGAAAATCCTGCTGATAAACAACTCTGGAAGCTATGATGTGGAAAAAGTACTACAGGGTTTTAAATGGGCACATACTTTATTGAATAAACACTTCCCCGATCTTTCACACCTTTATTGTCATTTATGAAAATTTAAATATGATGTCCACTTTGTTTAAATATGATGATATTTGGTGACATACACTTAACACTTTTTTTTTTCTTCTTCCTGCATTTAGAAAAAGGGAGCCTGGTCAGGTACAGAAGGCAGCTGTCACCATCTTTGATGTTAAGGAGGAAGAGGGAACATTGTCTTTAAACCCATTGGATGTTTTGATTGTTTTTGAAGATGATGACTGCCAAGTCTTGGGTCAGTGTACTGGTGCTTTTTTTTTTTGGAACTAAAGTATTCCCGTAGTTACAGTATACAAACTACTTAAAGTTTGTATATAAGTGCTTTTAATTTTGAGGAAAGTGTTTTTAATTTTTTTTTATTTATCCACTGTTTCATTATTTAGCAGTTATTTATTATATTTAACATTTAAAATGGATTTTGTTAAACATTTCCTTGTTTGTGTGGTCATTACTTATTTGATAAAGTCTGATAAAATAGCTTAAATGTTATATTTTTGAATATACAGCCCACTGATTTTGTTTTATGCTTGAACATTTGTTGTCTTTCAATAAATACTTGAGGAAACACTCCTGTTCTGTCATGATTTCTTTGTACCAGTGTTTTTGCTTATGTAACTTTATTGCTTTGAGTTTGATGAACTTAAACCATTTAAGGCAATCGGTTTCCTCAAACCATTTAAGTAGCCAATTGGTCAATTTTAAGTTGTAAAGACTTAGTCGGTTTGAATTCAGGTAACATTCTAACTGAGTAGAATAAACTTAAAATGTTCAAGTTCAGTTTACTCTAATAATTGTATAAGCCAACACTAAAAAAAATAAGTTAATTTAACTCGATGTAAATGAGTTATAGTACTCATATTTATTAGTTTTAAAACTTAAATGGTTTAAGGCAATCGGTTTCCTCAAACGGTTTGAGTTACCGTAACTTGTCGGGTTTTACAGTGTAGAATTTAATTTTTCAGTTCATCTGAATGGATGCGTGTAGCTGTATTTGACGTGCCGTAAACTCTAGTGTGAAGCGCACAACTCGCCGTTGCTTTCTCTCACAGACACGCGCACAAAGACAGATACAGAGCAAGAGAGTCTTTCATAACATGCAGAATTGACGCGCTACATGTAAACGGTATTCTTTGTTGTATTTTCCTGTCAAAATAAAGGCGTTCCTTTGGAATTCTTCAGCTTTTAAGAACTGCCGCTTTCTCTGGTAGTGGGCGGGACTAATACGCAAAGACAATCTCATTGGCTGGTGCTCACCTATTATCATCCCTGTTTTGATTTCAGCAAATCAATTCGAGCGAACTCAGACAACGTGATTAATATTCATAAACCCAGCAGCTCATTAATCTTTAGTGCGTTTTATATTGATGACAAATATGCATTCATACTTGGTTATTCTAATTATTAAAGTTCTATCATAATATAATATAAAATTATCATAATATTATATTATAATGCTTGACTGACTGATACTAAGTGTCAGTAGATAAATAGTGTAGATTAATGTACAATGTTTTATAATAATAATTTATTCTTTTTAGTGTCCATTTCATTAATTTAACATGTTTAATATTGGGGGCATCCAAATTTATCTGACATTTGAACATTTTTTAAAAAAAGTAACGCAATAATTACTTTCCCTTAATTAGTTACTTTTATAATGATGTAACTCAATTACTAACTCAGTTACTATTTGTCAGAAGTAACTAGTAACTATAACTAATTACTTTTTTAAAGTAACGTGCCCAACAGTAGTGGGGTAGTCGTGGCCTAATGGTTAGGGAGTCGGGCTTGTAACCTGAAGGTTGCTGGTTCGATTCCCGCACCTGCAGGAATTGAAGGAATTGGGGATTGTGAATGAACAGCACTCTCTCCACCTTCAATACCATGACTAAGGTGCCCTTGAGCAAGGCCCCGAACCCCACTGCTCCGGGTGTGTGTTCACTGCTGTGTGTGTGCACTTGGATGGGTTAAATGCAGAGCACCATTTCGAGTATGGGTCACCATACTTGACAATACGTCACGACTGTTTCTAACTGTTTCTAACACTGTTGGCTACAGCGAGAAGGAACGGTAGAAATTCGCTGCTGTGGCAACAGCACCAAACTTATTCACCTTTTTCAATTCATACTGTGAGTTTATAATTAAGACAATTCATTAAAATAATATGGTAAGAAACACCAGTTTGCAATACCAAGCAAGCAGCAAAACGAGCTGTTTTGTACAGTTAAAAATTGCTGGAAGCGGATGAGACTAGAAGCCAGACCCATTCAATTTACAGAATTTGGCCTTTTTATACAGTATTACTGTCTTCAACCATTAAGCCACGTTGTTGTTTTTTCTTTATAAAGGTTTTCTATTAGAGGAAAACACTTAACATGCATGCACTTTGCGTTCATATCCTGGGCTGCTTGCCTGCATATAGTTTGCATCATCAGTATACTAGTTGGCCTTTCAATATTACTTTCTTAATGCATTAGGCCACGTTAAGTTTTTTTTTTTTCATTATAACGCTTTTCTATGAGAGGAAAATCCTTAACACGAAACTCTACGCATTGCTTTCATATTCTGGGCTCCTCTGCTTGCAAACTCCTTTCAGAAAGGCAAATAATATCCACATAGGTTTAAGATGAATGTAATATTTTAGTCATATCAACATAAGTTATTGTTAATTTTCAAAGTGTAATTGGTCATTTAAATGTATGCTACTAAAAAAGGGAAAAAGTATAGGTATCGGCGATACTTACCCTGTATTTACTTGGTATCGGATGGATACCAAAATTTGCAGTATCGCACACCCCTACAGCAAACCAGTGTTACTAGGCAGGGTAGCGGGCCATTTTGAAAATACAGTCGCGGGAAAAATTACAGAGCCGTGGGTTGCAGTTTTTTGGGGCTATTTTTATACTTTTTACAGCCGTGGCGATATACAGCCATATCTCACGTCTACGAGTGTGATATTGCGTTTATACAACAGTTCAACGGCACGAGTGTGTAAATAATTTAGAAACAACAACAACGGAGTATCTTAAAAACCCCTTTTGTGCAGAACTACTTTCTTCTGCCACGGATTTAAATCTAAAGTTGACAGTTTAACAGCTGAGCCCCAGTCTCCGTTACTAATTCCAAAACATCACTTTAGAGCTGGTAACGAAGGAACTTTGAGTTGCTTCATTGAAAGCTTTGTATTACTGTAGTAAAAGCTTGCTGTATTATGTAAAAAATTATGAGACGGACTGAGCAACTGTGATTACCTGCATCTGATACAGGCATCTCATTCTCCTAACGTTACTTAATTAAATTTGAATGTCCACTGATGAAAGCGTTATCTTTGTCGTAACGTCAATATCCTTTCATTGATTTCTGATGACAGCGCTCCTCAGTGCATTTGTTAGCTGTGTCAAGCTGTTGTTGTAAGTAAAAATATCTTCCGTTTAGAAAAGCTCCGCAGCAGCCGGGCCAATCAACGAACAGAGGGCGGGCTGAGAGCCGTGACGTAGACGCTAAGCGCCGAATTTAAGATTGTAGTTTATGTGAGGGAAATCTAAAAGGACAGCGGACATAGAGACACGAGATGGTATTCGCTCTGTTGTGGAGAATATTCCCTGCATTTGCCAACTGAAGCCCAAACAAGAAGAGTGTTTGGTTCACATTTTGAATGGAGGTGATGTTGTGGCGCTACTCCCGACAGGTTTTGGGAAAAGTTTTATTTATCAACTGTTACCGATTGTCAGCGAGAAACTGGGGAGGCCAAAGTTCGGCAAGGCGATAATTGTGGATGCGTAGATTTACTTCGCATAATCTGCAAAAGTCGTTCACAGCCATCTTCACTCCGGTATTTCACTCGATGGTTTTGTTTTCACCGCATACCTGTGTTGTTTACAGCGGTTCAAGGCGGCTGAGCCGGCGAATAACATACGTCATAACCAACCGTTATGTGATTGGCTTACGGGTACACCAATGATTTTAAACTTCAGACAAGCGCCCGCCCGCGAGAAAATAAACGCTTGTCAATTATGCCCTTCCAGACTCTGTCTACGAAGCAAAGCGAAGCAGCAGAGTTTGGTATTACCAGGGTACCGCTGAACCGCTTGAGATCCTGTCTCCGAAAAAACGTTGAAGCAAATCTTCAAATAGACCTTATCTTTATTAACAAACCGCATATTTTAAGTCCAAGCAAGCACATTCTCGTCTAAAAAAAATCCTTAAAGCTGCATTCCGTGACACAACACAGTATTATTTTTAAATTATAGTGGATTTGGGCGTCTGCCATGACACTAGGTAGACAAAACATATACTTGGAATTTATATATATATATATATATATATAAAAACAGAAAGTGCCATTTTTGAAATCGCAGCTAAACACAAACATGTTGGATTCGCCGTGTTTGGATGCCGATGTAGATTCGCAAAACCATGAACGGGATTGTTCGGGATGTGCGCGGACCCTTCGGTGTGTGGCGTCGAAGTACTGCAAGAGCAATTCAAATGCTTAAAGAGTCGTCTGCTCTCCAATCGCTCTCACGGTGCTTCTTGAGCAAGCCTAGTGTGTGTTTGGTGCTACTACGCTAGCATTGCTGGGAAAAATGAGCCATATTCAGTGATGCAAGATCTGGCTCTGTGGTGGCTCTCTAGTCCATGGAAAGGCAAACCAGTTCTTAGAAGGCTCGCCGGTCAAAGCAACTCTGAACCGGCAATAGTACTGGCTCTGAACTAGCACCTGGTTCATGCTGGTGGAAAAAGGGGTAACAGAGACACAAAACTACCAGCTTCTACCCCAAATCCAGCATAGAGTGGTTTAGTGAATGTGGTTTTAAATGTGTGTAAGCATGTGAGTGTGTGTGTGTCAGAGACGCTGTAGAAGGACAGATGGCCAGCCGACCAGTCCAGATACACTTAAAAAGCTTTTAAAAAAGCACTGAACAGTAAAAATGGCAATTTAACTTCAAAATGCAATATCTTAAAATCTCCTTAAAATGTCTCTAGCAGTGAAATCACATAATACTTACTCAAGGTCAGAGGTCACTACTCCATCGCTAAGTTTAGGGGGAGGGTTCATGGACTTCTCACTCTTCATTGACACGCAGCTGGGTTCTGGAGATGCTCCCCCCGCCTTTCTCTGCTCAGAGAGACTCATTTTACAGGAAGTGCTGTTAAAACACACAGGCACACAGGTAATTCTTTTACATATGAAATTACTTCCCAAACGTGAAAAAAATAAAAAAGTTCTATACAGTATGAGCCTGTGGCTTTATGGGATAGTAATGTGTCCATCGGATGCACACTCCAGAATCTAGCTGGAAGTAGTAGGTCATCCAGATACGGTTCCCCTACTGTTTTTCACCCACTATATAGTATGAAAAGTATGAGATTTTAGATGCAGTCACACAACAGAAGTGTACAACAACTTCAACCTTTAGACATACAGAGTGAAACCAACGTTTAATATAAATGAACGTCTTGGATGCAATAATATCAGTTTCATGGCTGTGAATTCATTGGTAAACATATTGTAATACATTCAGTCACCACTAGGGGCCACTGGCGAGCTTCCTTAATGCGGATTAACCCCTATGCTGCCACCACCTTTAATTCTAACCCGGTCTGGTCCGGGAGGAGCACACAAAACACACTCAAGAACAAGAATTACAAAGGAATACACTTTATATTAGCACCAATAGCAGTCTTATGGCATCGTCTCACTTAAATATCCTGATTACATACACTGCTCATATTTTATTAAACCGTGAACACACATTTAAAAGAGAACCCAAGTACTCATTCCAAATTCACAACAAACTGTGAAGTGGTGTGATATGTCCAGCAAAACACACTTAGTTAGAAACTCCAATCATAAATCACATGCCCCATATATAATAACCAGCACAGGCAATCAACATACAATTCAGGAGGACAATAATCACTGATGGCTGAACACAACCACAACATACATAAATCTTATGGAATAATTAAAATAATTTCGGACTTCTCCACGTCCGACGACCCCCTGCCGTCACTGTGAGGACTCAACCTTGCCCTCCGCGGCAATGATAGGAAGGTCTCTTTCAACCTCTTCCCTATCTACCTAAATCCCCCCCCCCTCCCCTCCACAGGTGTGCTCAAAAACAATTCCTTCCGTGTTTGTCCGTAGCAGTGACCTCATGCACCATCAATCGAATCATAATCATTACAATATTTATCCGTACAGAGCTAAAATAGTAGAAAGTATCCTTTACTGTGCAAAGACAAGCAATTTTATAATTATTTTCTTTTTTCAGTCCAACTTACAGTTCAACGGTTTAAGAAACTGATAAAGGTGTACGAATCCATATATGGCTGTCAGGACAAAGACTAATGTTACCTGAGAAACACATTTCAGCAAAGCTTAATTTCCATTTTGACGTCAAAAGACATACTGAGTTTTTATTCCTGTTTATAGCCTTGCATACCAAATACCAGCTGATAAAACAAACTACGAATGACAGATGTTTACAGATGCTATTAAATGCGTGATGAATCCAGAAATGCGTTGCTTCAGACCTACCTCTGTCTCAACAATGAACGTCAAACACTTCATTCAGTTCATAAGTCCATTCTTTCTCTAGATAGCAGTATTAAACTTGTTTTTAAACTGATTCACATTATTCACAAACAGCTTCTCTCTCCTGATGTCGTTCTTGTTCCTTTCTCAAAATGGAGTCTTTTGAAACAGTTTCACTTTTGACATGAACCGGTGTTACAATATAGAGCTGGGAATCGATTCCAAAAAGAATCGATTCCGAGGCGTTGGGAATCGATTCCATCAAGAGGAATCGACGACTCATTCAGAGCTTTTTTCAGTTCAACAGAGCTTATCTATGGGAGCCTCTCAGATGGAAGGCTGCATCCTACGAAGGCTGCACACATTTAAATTCACGAAAATAAATTGAAAGAAAACGAGTCGGTACTGAGATCATCATAATTTGAGGATGCAGCCTCGTTTGAGAAGCGCCATTCGCCTCATGCTCGATAAAAGCTGTAATTACGAGAGTTGTGAGATAAAAGATTATTTTTTATATATAAAAGATCTATTTCCTTTTTATATTTACCCTTCGCCTCATGCTGGCTAAAAGTGATTAGAAGTCTGACTCGTTTCCACGAAGTTTCTTTCGGATAGTTTTAATGAACCAGTTAAAAAAAACAAATAAATAAATATTCAGGGGTTATTTTACGGTGGAACTGGCTTATGTCGTCCACAATTTTGAGCGCTGCACCACAGAATAGATCATGACGTGATTAAGGATCTTATTTCCATCTAAAATTCTATTTTTATTTCTATCAGCCAATGATAATTCTTAAAGAAAACGTCACGAGCATCAGTGGGCGAGAGCGCATCTGATTGACAGATAAAGCACGAGCTCTATCAGTGTTATTGTTAATGTTCTTGTTATTTCGTTTCAATGTACAGTTTGTTAATTTTATCCAAAGCATACAGTCAAATAAAACTTCACCATTCAGCTGAACTGTGCACATTTATTTTATGTCTTGTTCAATTCATGCGATAAATGCATGTCCCTGCTGAGCAGTGAGCTATGACTAATTTCACGGGCAAAGCAGACAAAATTACAATTTATCAATCAATCATAGCTATAGAAATTTATTGTCATTTTTTACTAATAAAGCTTCATATTATGAGAAGGATACTTCCTACGACCTTTATATCCTGCAGTCATGGCGAGATTAGGTTCCTTCGATTTAAAAAAACAAGAATCGAAAAAGAATCGAAAACAACAGAGGAATCGATTTTCGGAATCGACTCCCATCGATTCCAGAACCAGGAATCGGAATCAGACTCGATTCCAAAAATTTCGGAATCTTACAGCCCTAGGTGGTTTACTGTTTTTTTATTCTTGGTTTGATTGTGTTTATGGGGTGCAGTCTAACCTGTTCATGCTTCGTTTTTTAAAAAACGCATTATTTTTCATATAATTTACCTTTATTCCACAACCCTCTGTCCCTTCTCTGACAAACGCCTCGATTATTTCATGTTTTTATGAAGCCCCTCCCTCAGAAATACGTAATGGGCTCTGATTGGTTAGCTGGCTCAGTGTGTTGTGATTCGCTAAACCGCCTCTAGTGCGCATCTAAACGTCCCGCCTGTGCTCCGGTTTGTGTTGTAAACAATGGCGTCTGCTTATCAATTTGGGCCTGAATCGAGACGCAGAGGATCGCGCAGAACCTGTGCAAGCACGGCTCTTAATGGTATGTTTGTTTGTTTGTTGTCTCATACTTTTAGATATGCTGTTAATATGCTACTGCTTATGTTAGCTTTTAATATAAGGTTTTATTCTGATTAAAGCTTTAATACAGTACGGCAACTGTATAAAGCTTCTCATTGCTCTGTGAAAATGTATAATTGGAACAGTTTGTTGGAGCTGATCTGACGATCTGAATGAGAGAGAGAGAGAGAGAGAGAGAGAGAGAGAGAGAGAGAGAGAGAGAGAGAGAGAGAGAGAGATGCAGAGCAGGGCGACGCGAGGAACAGTATTAAGAACTGCTATTTTAGAACATTAATTTTGAATCTTGTGAATCCATTAGAATCATTAGTAGACAGAAACGTGATTCATATATGAATAGACTTTTACGTGCACCCCTAGTTTCTCTTCCTCTTCTCTAAAGCAGCACAGCATGGCCTCTCCTCCTTCCTTACATGTTCCCGAGGGCGGGGTTTATCTGGGTCTGTGACGTTTCAGACCCGGGAAGTAACTCGTTGTAGTCCCTTACCAGCCGTTTTTGTAGGCATTAAACTTCCAGAATTTTAAAAGACGATATCTCGGTTTGCATTGAACTTTCAGCGCTGCAACTTTGCAGATATTGTTTTTGCTCAAACAGCAACATTACACACTAACTAACGTTAAAAAAGTGAAATTTCAATCAACCACCCCTTTAAGGTTTGACCCCAACTTCTTCCTGCCATCGCAGCGCGGAAGGTTATCTATTATTGTGTGATGAGGGTACAGCGAACTAGGGGTCGGCGGATCGATCCTAATATCGATACCAATGGTATCGGATCAATACTAACCCTGATTAGATCGATACTTTCGGTTAATTTTCTCTCCTCTACACTTAATATATTGCTTAATACATTCAACAAAGAATAGACATATCTGTGCGTTTATATACCGCTCTTTTCACGTCTCGTATGCAAACATTACTGCTCCTCCCCAGCTTTAGTGTTTTAGAAGCACATTTTCAAATAGACCTTATCTTTATTAACAAACCGCATATTTTAAGTCCAAGCAAGCACATTCTCGACTAAAAAAAAATCCTTAAAGCTGCATTCCGTGACACAACACAGTATTATTTTTAAATTATAGTGGATTTGGGCGTCTGCCATGACACTAGATAGACAAAACTTAGATAGACCCGCATCCGCCGTGACACTAGATAGACAAAACATATACTTGGAATTTTTATATATAGCTTTTAAAGTCACTAAACTTATGTTTTCTTTTGAGCTCTTTGTGAAAATAAATTAAATTACTTGATTCATTTACATAGTTAGATATTTTCTTTCTGCTGTCTTCACAAACTTTTGCTGCAGCAACAGTGTTTATTCCTGCCTTGTAAATACACTTAAATTCATTATATTTTTAATAACGGCATAGATTCAGCAGAAATGTGAATTCTCTCACGAGAAGTGAACCAAACTGACGCTTTCCATGTTCCCTATGATTGGCTGTTTGTATCATGCATCACTTACATTCTTAGATGCATGCGCTCCAGAGTTAATCACAAACTTTGGATCAAGCGCCGAGTTGACAAAATGTTTATATCGAGCTTTGTGAGCCCGCTGAACCTGATCTCAACCAGTCTGGATTTGTTTTTGATTTTGTCAACTCTAAACCTACTCTGAAACTCAGAGTTGGTTCAGCTAATTTTATTGAACAGGCCACTGACCCTCAGTTACCATAGTAACAGACCAAGCTGTTACTAAGAGCTGTTTCCTGTGAGTGAGAATCTAAATCTTCCTCCAGGTGGCGCTCAGACTCAGAAAGACAAAACTCCTTACGAGCCGCATTCAAATGTCTTTATAAAAACACAATAAGAAGTCTGTAGTGTTTCATTTAGACTGACATCAATGTGTGTGTGTTTCTATATACACACTGAAATTAAGATTAGAAGGGAGAAAGAGTTTACAGCTGTGTGAGTTAAAGAGATATGTTTCTTTCACTCAGCTGTGTGTCTCAGTTGTTTCTTGATGGAAGCAGTTTAATATCACCCATACCCCTTTTCTACCAAGACAGTTTGAGTGCTGGTTCAGAGCCAGAACCTAGCTTCAAATCAGTTTGTCTTTCGACACCCAAAGCAACAGCTCGGAACCAGGAAAAGTGGTTTGTAAGTAGCACCAAAACATTGCTTGTCTAGAAGTAAGAACCGCTTGCGTCAGGGGCCGGGGGTGGGATTACCATGACCAACAAGACAAACAGAAAGCGCCATTTTTGAAATCGCAGCTAAACACAAACATGTTGGATTCGCCGTGTTTGGATGCCGATGTAGATTCGCAAAACCATGAACATCAATAGAAACGCAACATCCACCATTGATGGTATTAGGCTTGTTCGGGATGTGTAGGCGCTGCGTAGACCCTTCAGTGTGTGGCGTCGAAGTACTGCAAGAGCAATTCAAATGCTTAAAGAGTCGTCTGCTCTCCAATCGCTGTCACGGTGCTTTGGTGTCGTGCGGCGCCGATGCATCTTGAGCAAGCCTAGTGTGTTTGTGTTTGGTGCTACTACGTGTAGCGTCAGAACGAGTCAGACAAAACTAAGATTCGATCGGAGCATCGAAACATGAGGAGCTGAAATTCCAGGACAACAGGACAACATTGTAAAGATTCCTATCTCTGACTTCTGGAGCAAGCCTAACAAGCCTCTTTCACAGAACAGCTCGCAACATTAAGACAAAAGAACACTTATTGATAAGTGTTCTACGCAGGAAGGAGATCATCAAATTTGGGGTAAATAGTCAAGATTAATGGTCAAAGAGATGGCCATCACATGGCGTTCCACAAGAGAAATCACAAGCTTCTTCAGATTGACTTCTCCCCCACACATACAAGACAAAGAACCAGACTGAAATTCCTCTGGCCAAAGAACACTTCTTTTTGGTACACAGAGACTTTCTTTTTCATATGCACATAAAACCATCCTAAAAGGACAATGCTAGGCATAACACTATATTATGTATGTAATCACATATTAGACTATCATGTTTTAAGCACATATTATGTATGTCTTTCTAATAACTATTGAATGACTTTAAGGTTAGTCGTGTTTGGTATGTATGAGTTTGACATTTCTAGCTTGAAATGTTTCTTTCAATTAATTCTGTGTCAAATGTATCATATTCTGGTTATAGAAATCATATCCAAAAGTATACTTTGCAAGAGTGTGTAAAATTCAGACCATGTGACTGATAACAGGCTGATTTATGATGGAAGGAACAACCCTAGCTAAGACAATAGCCTATCTAATTGGTCAAAACACCAAATGGGATGTGTCCCAAAGCCGAGTTTAAGAACTCAGGACACCATCAAATCTCTCTCTTTTGTCTCTCTAAGCCCCCTCTTCTCTTCCCTTCTACCCTTCTTCTTCTCGCCACAGCGTTTTGACGCTGCTTTAGCAGAGCGTGCTCTGGCCTACAGGCCAGTTGCTACTTAACACCACGATAAGAAGAAAAACCACCTAGTCTCATTACTCATTTTATTCTTTTACTTTAGTTTCTTTTCTTTCCGTTGAGTCTCGTGTTCAAAAGTTAAGTTTGCCGCAAAGTCCAGCGACTGCACCCGCTTCAAACTTCAACCAGAAACGGACTCCAAGACCATCCTCAGCCAACGGCCCAACCATTGGCTTCCCAAGACCTCGCTTCAAAGACTACTGAACTTCCAGCCAATCACCAACTCGGGAAAACCCCTTTGCTGCAACGACGACGAAGACAAAAGGGAATCCCTGTAACACAAGGCAACGCAAGTACAAACTCCAGATTATAACTGAGCTGGTGTATTTAATATAAATTTTAGCCTCATTGAAAAACTCAACGCGAGGGTTAATTAAGTGATTGATGGTTGTTCAGGTCTATGCAATAGCACATATTGCTGTAAACTTGGGATTTCACATTCTCATTCTCTAAACTCATCCTTTCTCTTTTTCTGCAACGTGTGAATGTGTGAATGCGTGTGTTCATGTTAGGTTAGTTTATGTCTTAGGTTTATATAAATAAAGTCTTATTTATATTGAAAAGAGAAGTATCTTGTGTTTTGTGCTTACAAGTTAATGTCTTAATCTGCCGATCTTGTTACTGTGCTTATTAATAGTGTTTTCACTATATTTTGTATTTTAATATCCAGTGCAGAATTAATGTTATACGGCTCGTTCAGTGAATCGCTCAGTGATCAGCCGCAAAACAGTGATTCTGTTCAAATTCCCTATAAAATCATTAATGATTCCCTTTGAGCTAAATTAAATTATATCTATGTATAAAACCCTTACATATTTATTGGTGGAGAATGCGGGCAGATTAATCTAAATTGTGAGCATAAACCAAGTTATTTAATCTTTTCCATTGCTGTGGATGAAAGATGAGACGCTTCTGAGACTAGCGTGTGTGTGTGTGTGACGTCAGCAGCGCGCGCCTGCTTGAATGAATGAACGCAGAGAAGGCTGTAACTCCAGTCTGCCTCTTCATTGTTAAACTGCAGTAAGTGAACTTAAAGTTATCTGAGATCATACAATAAGGTTGAAATTGAGCGTGTTCCTCTTTTCTGTAATGCCTTGTTTTATAGCTGAATTGATGTCCTGCGTGTTCCAGGTCATTCAATAGTTATACTCCTGAATCTCAGTCAATGTTTGCTGAACGGAGCTAAACTGCAATAGTTAAAAGGTAAATAAATCGGTGGATAAAGAATAGTTTTGAGCGTGTTCCTCAATTCTATCTGATCAAAGCTTTATTATTCATAGTTTGATTTTCAGTGCGTGTTCCATTGTCAGATCAGCTATGATATAAGCTTGATAAAGTTAAAGTTAACGTTGTGCCAACAGCGAAGAAAACCTGTTGTGTGTACGTGTCCAGAGAAACTGGCACTGGCTTTTATGATCCGATCACTGTTTTCCTCAACTGCAGCACGAAGCGGCGATTTGAATAAAGTTTAAAGTAAACTCTGAACGAACTGAGAGTTTAAGCGCCACATCGCAGAACCAACTAAAAGCGGTGTTGTTATTTGTACAGTGTTGAAATGCGCCGACATTTCATGTAACATGCCTAACTGTAACTGCATTAACTGTAATTGTAATCTAGTCCACTAGAGTTTGTTTTAGTTGCCACAGTTACTTGCATGACACGGAAGTCTTAACCTACTTCCGGAGCAACTCTGAACTGCGCACGCGCAGCACATTGATGCTATTGTAAACAAACTCTATACTGTTGCTAAGCTAACGGAACGGTTGTGTTTACATTGAAGCCTGTGTTAAAGCCATTAGCCTCAAAGGTTAGAAGTTAGCATTAGCATCCAGTGGTTGAATACAGTGTGTGTGTTTGAAAAGCTAAAGTGGTTTAACCCTTTAAACATCTAAACTAATACACTTGTTGGTCTTTCTCTTTCTTATTTCTCTAATTTTTCACTTCTTACCACTTATTTGCATTTTACTAGAAAGGGAAATACTACTAGTTCACAATTATTAATTGTGCCAAATTCAAAATTTAATTAAAACATTAAATTTATTTGGAATCATTCAAAATTTCCCCCTCAGATCATTTCATATGATCATTACTTCTAGTATTCTTTTTTGGGCCTAATCATTTTAGGTACAAATAAGTCTTGAACTTTGAAGGTTTAAGTAAACTTATTCTACCTAATTGATTTATTACCCATCTCAATAGATTCTATTCAGACTACTTACTCATTATTTTATTGCGTTTTAACCCTCTTTCTTCCTGTTTTGGTTATACACTTAGCCACTATTTTTAGTTACTAAAACTAAAGACTTATTTCCTCCTTTATTTAATTTCATTTTTGCTTATTTTACCCATTTATTACTTTTCAAGTTTACTTTGTCTTACCATTCTCTTTCCTCTGTGTATCCTAGCTTGGGGACGACACACCCGAGCCTGAATAGGAGACATTGTTATCCCTCACTACGAGTACAAATAAATTAGAGAGACAAATCTCTTTCACCCAAAATTTATTTATTTGTTATTAGTTGTGCAGCAACTGAAAATAACGCTCTACTCGTAGTTGGGCATAACAGCGTGCTAGTGGACCCGATCCACTTAACCTACTGTCTCTCTCCTGTTCTCTCCTGCTTTCTTCACTCTTCATTTTTCACATTTGTAGGGACCTGTAAGAACCATCAATCAATTCTAAGTGAATGAAATACACAATCCTGTCAAAAGGAGAATCATCCTTACGAATTTGATTGTAATCAAACACTCTTTCGTTCTTCCTAGCCTCCCCACATTTGAAAACGCAATCCAAATTTTAACATCTCATCCAACGCTGAGATCAATTTAATAGAGATAAGTTTTGGGCAACCGTTGCCTTTGCAGCCTCCCTGGTGAGCGGTCCAACTGTAAGGTGTATGTTGTCAATCCTGTCAGACTAAGAAAGAGATATCAGAATTATTATTATATTCATTTGTCTAAGACAGAGATTTAATAATATTGTTTGCCTCGTTGATAACATTTAATTGAGAAAAAAAAATATATAATTTTCCTCATTTAAAAAAAAAAAAAAGAAAAAAGGAAATTGTTTCTTTAATTGAATTTGTTTTTCACCTTTTTTTCTCTCTTTTCCCTCTTCCTCATTAGAAGTGACGAAGTCTTCACATCTCTAGTCTACCTAGATACCCTGAGACCAACACAGTCATCACCACATTACACTAGTGGTTCAAAATCACTGACACAACACTTAGTTGTCCCACCACACATAGGCTTCTACTCCACACAGATCTGTGTCAGTCTCTCTTCTCCCCAGCGTGCTAACATGCCGCAGACTGCAGCCCCCTTTGCCCAAGGGGAAGATGGGAACACTTGGCTGAGAGGCACGACATACAGCCTCACCCCCAAGACCCTTGAACTGTTATTATTTTTAATAATAATCCTAATTCTGAGAAGATTCCTGACACAAGATTCGAGCCAGAACACCAACCACGAGGAGCTAGTCAAAATCACCAGCTCCCTAAGCTATGCCTTCACGACCCAGCTGAAACTGAGCGACAAGCACATCACCCATCTTCAAGAGGAGCTGACATGTGCTCAACGCCGCATAGACAAGCTGGAAGTGAAAGTTCAAGATCAACTCAAAGCACCCAACGAGAGGGAGCAGGAAACAACGGAACAAGTTAAGGAGCTCCAAGCAGCCCTGACAGCAGCTCAGCTTGACCAACAACTTGCAAAAGCTGCTCAGAAAGACCTGGTAAACAGACTCCAGTATGCCGAACAGCTACTAGAGAAAGCTAAGAATGACATCAGCAACAAGAACGCCGAAATCAGTTCCTTGAAAGACGACCTTGAAAGGTACAGAACTGAAATGGACAATCTGACCCAACAACTAGATGATACCAACTATGAGCTCTATATGGTCAGAAAAGAACTCAAACATGCTTATGAGCAGAAACAAGAGCCAAGGCAAGAGAAACATCTCTCAGCCTCACCCCTGCTGAGCAGAGCCGAGTCCTACGTCCAAGAACTGGCATGCAACGAAAGAAGCGAAGGGCCACAACCCAAAACCTCACCTGCCTTCGCTGCAGAAGTCTTTCCTGCCAACGAAAGAAAACCTCCCATCCAAGCAGACCTTGGAGCTGCACTTGGGATGACCGTCAAGGACCTTGACAAGCTGTCTAAAAACATCAGCAAGTTCAACCCGAACTCCACAGAGGGCCACACCATCGAGGCTCATCTGCAAGATATCGACTTCTATCTAGAAATGAGACCTCATGTGACTGACAGAGACAGGTTATACCTCCTTAGAGCAACATCCAGTCCCGAGGTACGAAACTTCCTAGATCGGCAGCCCAGTCGAACGAAGTCAGACTACCAGCTACTTTGTGAGGTCCTGATTAAAGAATTTACAGACCCAGAGTCCGAACATGGACTGTTAACTGCCTTGGAAACCAAACAAGGTCGACAAGAGACTCCACAAGCTTACTACAACCGACTCCGACAAGCTTACTTTGGTGCACACAACGAACCTGACCTTGAAGAGGATGTGAACTTCAAAAGCCTCTTCCTAAAAAATCTGCACCCTGGAGTCAGTCACCATCTAGGCGTCATGGCCTGTCCACGCTCCATGACCATCCAACAGTTGCGTGACCTAACACAGAAGGCCTACAACAAGCAGAAGATGGCCTCAAAGAAAGGTAACAAAACCTCCACACTCTTGAACTCTGTCACTAAAGACTCTAACCTTGCACTGGACGACACCCAGTTGCATCACAACACCAGAGTTTTCCATCAAGAGCACGGAGAACGTGACCCCCATGTCCACGACAGCTATCAGCCCAACCGCTGGAAAAATCCATGGGACAAGCCACGCTTCTCAAGAAACCCAAAAGATCAGACATCCAAAGGTAATCGCCTGACTCATCCAAGAGCAACTCGTGTGGGTAAGCGACAACGAAAGCCACCTCAGCACCACTCAGACATGCACGGTGCTGAGTACGCACAAGAACAAGACAGCTTACCGTCAGAAGACATGGAACAAGTCATGAGACAACTGAAAGAGCTCCTTCAAGATAAGCTGAACACGGATGACTACAAAATTGAGTCATGCTCGCTGTGACCAGCGACGGAATGGAAGGCCGGTGATCACATGGTACACCACCATATCAGAGATGACAAGCACCTGTTCAACAACCACCCCGAACGAGCAATTCTCTCACAGCCAACTGTTGATGAAAACTGAGGTACCAGAGAACATCACCTCAGTCACCCATCACTCACTAACAAACTGCTAAATGAACTCCAACTCCAAGAACCAAATTTCTGTCTGTGCAACAGCAATCACCAAAGCACAGAAGGTCAGAAAGTCTGCCACATCCAGAAGGCAGCACAAGAGGAATGCAACATAGGAGACGAAGTTTGCATCCCAGCTTTGCACGGCCATGCCAAACTACCTCTGACTGTCTGCTAAAGAACTTCCTGCCTTTCTGGACTGACCCCCATTAGATCATGGACACGCCCTCATCCAAGCCAAGGATGCAGAGAGCCTGTCTTCACTGACATACCTGAAAAGGGGGGAGACAACACAGACTGAAACAGATCTGACCACACCTACACTACACCAGTAACACACACAACATTACCTACATCCAGAGGTAACCACATCTACTGATAACACATTTAACAAACATTCTTCCCACAAGTAGAATATCCAAATTTTAGCGTAACATAGTTACATACACCACCATGAAGAAACATGCAGCTATCATCACCATAGTTAGAACACCTGACACTAAGTTAAGGTACACGACTCCCTAGCTGCACATGACATCCTAGCTCAACAGTAGTTGCAAACCATGCTAGGAAAACCCACAGTAGCTTTGTTTGTTTTGTTCTTCTTTTACCTATCCTTTTCCTTCCCCTCTTTCTTTAGTAGGTGAAAAACCTAGAGACCCTGCAAGGGTCAAAGGTCTGATATTAGGATTGACTCACCACACCTAATATCCGCAAACCACTCTAAACCGAATGGAAGCCAGAGAGCTCCACGCACGATAGGTCAATTCATTTTACTACAAATGATGTCACCAGAAACTAAAGGTGAACACTCTTAAGAAACAGACAAATCTAATCACAAAATTTGATCGAAGAATCAACGTACTAAACTAAATTAGAACAACAATTTCCAAAATTGAACTAAAACTATTCAGTTTACCAAACTAGATTGACTGATTGAATATAACCGCCTGTACCCGAATAACCTGATGCCCTGCACCAGTACAGTAACTGTCATGGAGGTGTTGTCTTGTTGTTTGCTGTTTTTGTGTCTGCTTCTTCTGCCTCTGTTTATCCAGTGCTTGCCGATGTCTCCAACTCGACACATCGCCAATCAAGGGGGGTATGTAGCGTCAGAACGAGTCAGACAAAACTAAGATTCGATCGGAGCATCGAAACATGAGGAGCTGAAATTCCAGGACAACAGGACAACATTGTAAAGATTCCTATCTCTGACTTCTGGAGCAAGCCTAACTAACAAGCCTCTTTCACAGAACAGCTCGCAACATTAAGACAAAAGAACACTTATTGATAAGTGTTCTACGCAGGAAGGAGATCATCAAATTTGGGGTAAATAGTCAAGATTAATGGTCAAAGAGATGGCCATCACATGGCGTTCCACAAGAGAAATCACAAGCTTCTTCAGATTGACTTCTCCCCCACACATACAAGACAAAGAACCAGACTGAAATTCCTCTGGCCAAAGAACACTTCTTTTTGGTACACAGAGACTTTCTTTTTCATATGCACATAAAACCATCCTAAAAGGACAATGCTAGGCATAACACTATATTATGTATGTAATCACATATTAGACTATCATGTTTTAAGCACATATTATGTATGTCTTTCTAATAACTATTGAATGACTTTAAGGTTAGTCGTGTTTGGTATGTATGAGTTTGACATTTCTAGCTTGAAATGTTTCTTTCAATTAATTCTGTGTCAAATGTATCATATTCTGGTTATAGAAATCATATCCAAAAGTATACTTTGCAAGAGTGTGTAAAATTCAGACCATGTGACTGATAACAGGCTGATTTATGATGGAAGGAACAACCCTAGCTAAGACAATAGCCTATCTAATTGGTCAAAACACCAAATGGGATGTGTCCCAAAGCCGAGTTTAAGAACTCAGGACACCATCAAATCTCTCTCTTTTGTCTCTCTAAGCCCCCTCTTCTCTTCCCTTCTACCCTTCTTCTTCTCGCCACAGCGTTTTGACGCTGCTTTAGCAGAGCGTGCTCTGGCCTACAGGCCAGTTGCTACTTAACACCACGATAAGAAGAAAAACCACCTAGTCTCATTACTCATTTTATTCTTTTACTTTAGTTTCTTTTCTTTCCGTTGAGTCTCGTGTTCAAAAGTTAAGTTTGCCGCAAAGTCCAGCGACTGCACCCGCTTCAAACTTCAACCAGAAACGGACTCCAAGACCATCCTCAGCCAACGGCCCAACCATTGGCTTCCCAAGACCTCGCTTCAAAGACTACTGAACTTCCAGCCAATCACCAACTCGGGAAAACCCCTTTGCTGCAACGACGACGAAGACAAAAGGGAATCCCTGTAACACAAGGCAACGCAAGTACAAACTCCAGATTATAACTGAGCTGGTGTATTTAATATAAATTTTAGCCTCATTGAAAAACTCAACGCGAGGGTTAATTAAGTGATTGATGGTTGTTCAGGTCTATGCAATAGCACATATTGCTGTAAACTTGGGATTTCACATTCTCATTCTCTAAACTCATCCTTTCTCTTTTTCTGCAACGTGTGAATGTGTGAATGCGTGTGTTCATGTTAGGTTAGTTTATGTCTTAGGTTTATATAAATAAAGTCTTATTTATATTGAAAAGAGAAGTATCTTGTGTTTTGTGCTTACAAGTTAATGTCTTAATCTGCCGATCTTGTTACTGTGCTTATTAATAGTGTTTTCACTATATTTTGGATTTTAATATCCAGTGCAGAATTAATGTTATACGGCTCGTTCAGTGAATCGCTCAGTGATCAGCCGCAAAACAGTGATTCTGTTCAAATTCCCTATAAAATCATTAATGATTCCCTTTGAGCTAAATTAAATTATATCTATGTATAAAACCCTTACATACGCTAGCATTGCTGGGAAAAATGAGCTGTATTCAGTGACGTAAGATCTGACTCTGTGGTGGCTCTCTAGTCCATGGAAAGGCAAACCAGTTCTTAGAAGGCTCGCCGGTCAAAGCAACTCTGAACCGGCAATAGTACTGGCTCTGAACTAGCACCTGGTTCATGCTGGTGGAAAAAGAGGTAACAGAGACACAAAACTACCAGCTTCTACCCCAAATCCAGCATAGAGTGGTTTAGTGAATGTGGTTTTAAATGTGTATAAGCATGTGAGTGTGTGTGTGTCAGAGACGCTGTAGAAGGACAGATGGCCAGCCGACCAGTCCAGATACACTTAAAAGAAGCACTGAATAATAAAACTGGCAATTTAACTTCAAAATGCAATATCTTAAAATCTCCTTAAAATGTCTCTAGCAGTGAAATCACATAATACTTACTCAAGGTCAGAGGTCACTACTCCATCGCTAAGTTTAGGGGGAGGGTTCATGGACTTCTCACTCTTCATTGACACGCAGCTGGGTTCTGGAGATGCTCCCCCCGCCTTTCTCTGCTCAGAGAGACTCATTTTACAGGAAGTGCTGTTAAAAAAACACAGGCACACAGGTAATTCTTTTACATATGAAATTACTTCCCAAACGTGAAAAAAAAAAAAAAAAAGTTCTATACAGTATGAGCCTGTGGCTTTATGGGATAGTAATGTGTCCATCGGATGCACACTCCAGAATCTAGCTGGAAGTAGTAGGTCATCCAGATACGGTTCCCCTACTGTTTTTCACCCACTATATAGTATGAAAAGTATGAGATTTTAGATGCAGTCACACAACAGAAGTGTACAACAACTTCAACCTTTAGACATACAGAGTGAAACCAACGTTTAATATAAATGAACGTCTTGGATGCAATAATATCAGTTTCATGGCTGTGAATTCATTGGTAAACATATTGTAATACATTCAGTCACCACTAGGGGCCACTGGCGAGCTTCCTTAATGCGGATTAACCCCTATGCTGCCACCACCTTTAATTCTAACCCGGTCTGGTCCGGGAGGAGCACACAAAACACACTCAAGAGCAAGAATTACAAAGGAATACACTTTATATTAGCACCAATAGCAGTCTTATGGCATTGTCTCACTTAAATATCCTTATTACATACACTGCACATATTTCATTAAACCGTGAACACACATTTAAAAGAGAACCCAAGTACTCATTCCAAATTCACAACAAACTGTGAAGTGGTGTGATATGTCCAGCAAAACACACTTAGTTAGAAACTCCAATCATAAATTACATGCCCCATATATAATAACCAGCACAGGCAATCAACATACAATTCAGGAGGACAATAATCATTGATGGCTGAACACAACCACAACATACATAAATCTTATGGAATAATTAAAATAATTTCGGACTTCTCCACGTCCGACGACCCCCTGCCGTCACTGTGAGGACTCAACCTTGCCCTCCGCGGCAATGATAGGAAGGTCTCTTTCAACCTCTTCCCTATCTACCTAAATCCCCCCCCCCTCCCCTCCACAGGTGTGCTCAAAAACAATTCCTTCCGTGTTTGTCCGTAGCAGTGACCTCATGCACCATCAATCGAATCATAATCATTACAATATTTATCCGTACAGAGCTAAAATAGTAGAAAGTATCCTTTACTGTGCAAAGACAAGCAATTGTATAATTATTTTCTTTTTTCAGTCCAACTTACAGTTCAACAGTTTAAGAAACTGATAAAGGTGTACGAATCCATATATGGCTGTCAGGACAAAGACTAATGTTACCTGAGAAACACATTTCAGCAAAGCTTAATTTCCATTTTGACGTCAAAAGACATACTGTGTTTTATCAGCTGGTATTTGATATGCAAGGCTATAAACAGAAATAAAAACTAACTACGAATGACAGATGTTTACAGATGCTATTAAATATTAAATGCGTGATGAATCCAGAAATGCGTTGCTTCAGACCTACCTCTGTCTCAACAATGAACGTCAAACACTTCATTCAGTTCATAAGTCCATTCTTTCTCTAGATAGCAGTATTAAACTTGTTTTTAAACTGATTCACATTATTCACAAACAGCTTCTCTCTCCTGATGTCGTTCTTGTTCCTTTCTCAAAATGAAGTCTTTTGAAACAGTTTCACTTTTGACATGAACCGGTGTTACAATATAGAGCTGGGAATCGATTCCAAAAAGAATCGATTCCGAGGCGTTGGGAATCGATTCCATCAAGAGGAATCGACTCCTCATTCAGAGCTTTTTTCAGTTCAACAAAGCTTATCTATGGGAGCCTCTCAGATGGAAGGCTGCATCCTACGAAGGCTGCACACATTTAAATTCACGAAAATAAACTGAAAGAAAACGAGTCGGTACTGAGATCATCATAATTTGAGGATGCAGCCTCGTTTGAGAAGCGCCATTCGCCTCATGCTCGATAAAAGCGATAATTACGAGAGTTGTGAGATAAAAGATTATTATTATATATATATATATATATATATATATATATATATATATATATATATATATATATATATATAAAAGATCTATTTCATTTTTTATATTTACCCTTCGCCTCATGCTGGCTAAAAGTGATTAGAAGTTTCTTTCGGATAGTTTTAATGAACCAGTTAAAAAAATAAATAAAAAAAATATTCAGAGTTATTTTACGGTGGAACTGGCTTATGTTGTCTACAATTTTGAGCGCTGCACGGCAGAATAGATCATGACGTGATTGAGGATCTTATTTCCATCTAAAATTCTATTTTTATTTTTATCAGCCAATGATAATTCTAAAAGAAAACGTTTGTTAATTTTATCCAAAGCATACAGTCAAAGAAAACTTCATCATTCAGCTGAACTGTGCACATTTATTTTAGACACTTCATGTCTTGTTCAGTTTATGCGATAAATGCATGTCCTTGCTGATTAGTGAGCTATGACTAATTTCAAGGGCAAAGCAGACAAAATTACAATTTAAGAATCAATCATAGCTATAGAAATTTATTGTAATTTTTTACAAATAAAGCTTCATATTATGAGAAGGATATACGACCTTTATATCCTGCAGTCATGGCGAGATTAGGTTCCTTCGATCTAAAAAAAAAAAACAAGAATCGAAAAAGAATCGAAAACAACAGAGGAATCGATTCTCGGAATCGACTCCCATCGATTCCAGAACCAGGAATCGGAATCGGACTCGATTCCAAAAATTTCGGAATCTTACAGCCCTAAGCTGTGTCTGAAACCGCTCCCTATCCACTATATAGTGCACTATGTCGGGTGTCAGCCATTTTGTAGTGCTGTCTGAATTCTGAGTGAACGACTTCATTCCCTACATTCGTTCACTACTTTTTACCCACAATGCATTCTGATTTCGAGTGTACAACCGATGTACACTCGCTGAAGCACTATTTCCCACAATCCAATGCGGAGAACCGACGAGCTGTTAGAGAGAGCGGGAGCGAGCGAGTTTGAACCATAGACTGTAAAAAAAAATGGACGTAGTGTCCGTGACGTCACTCGTAGGTTTCTGAAAAGCATTTTTGAAGCCTAAAGTGGGCGGAGCCGACCGCCGCCATCTTGGAAACGCGTCCCCGCGCGTCACTCCCGGATAATCGAAAATGGGCAAAAAGGCGGGACGTGGGTGAAGCTGAGCTGAAACCACGCCCCTCTGTAGTGACAGCAGTGCTGCCGTGCAAAAACAAAACACTATAACTTCGTTTTTGGTCGAAAATGAGTTATTGATCATTTTGGGACATTATGACCTTTATCATGTGTTAAGTATCATGGAGAAAAGCCCCGGAGAAACCAAGGCAGAACACAGTATAACATCAGTTACAGCTCTTTGATTTTGTTTTGAACGCTCAAATGAAGTTATGGTGCTCTGCATTTGTTTGCATTCGTTCGTCAATACTGTGCCAGCCTGGAGTTATACGGTATTCTGACTTTGTTTTACTTTCCAATAAAGTCTGCCACGTTTAAATTACGGTGTAACTTGTGTACTTTTATACATCTGTCGGCACTTCATTAGACAAACAAATGAGAGAGATCGCGATCTCACCCTTTATGTTAGCGAACATTGCAAATGGTTGCAAAACGGTATCCACTCACGTTTAACTATTGGTCTGGTTGTTATGGTCAGAAAAAAAAAGAATCACATTTCTAGATGTTATAGCCTAGCCAATGATCACTAGATTTTATCCAGATGTTACTAAAATGATTCTGTAAATGGTGATCAGCACCATATATAATGTGGAAGTTACTGCCTTTTGGCGTGACATCTCATCGCAGACAGTGCAAAAGCAGAATACAATATCAATATAGCGGTAGAAATCAAGTTTGAGATCATTTTCATTAAAACATCCAGTTGCCAGATTCCCAGTGTCCTACCTATAATATTTTTTTTTCTATACAAATACAAATCTTTAAAGCCAGTTTTCTAAGTTTCACACTCTAGCGAGTTTCACACTCTGGAGCAGAGCGGCAATCCACCTGTCACTCAAGTGGCCACGCCCTTAATTATGCAGAACTTTAAGGCTTAATATAATTTAAACGGATGAGTTATAAAAAAATTCACCCCCCTCACAGTTGTCATGAAGGGCGAAATTAGCTATATAGATCAAAATCATTTTTTTGCACCAGGCTGTAAACATGTTTTTTTCTGCTGTAAAGTTGGGCATTTTAACATGGAGAGTCAATGGGATTGACTCCCTTTTGCAACCAGCCTCCAGCGGCCAGTCGATGAATTGCAGTTTTAGTCACTTCCGTGTTGGCTTCACAAGAGAGAGCGGGAGGTTGCCGCTTGGTTTGAACGAGAGATGCCGTTTAATTTGCAAAAATGATGAATTTGGTGGATATTTAAAAATGTTCGTTGGTAGTGTATTCATTCTGATGTCAAATTAACGGTCGCCTGAGGGCGCTCTACGGTCATCTTATTTGAGTGCAAAAACGCTGCTCGGGAGAGTTTCAAGATACTACAAACAATAAATACATACAAGTATTAATATGTGCTGATGTGAGTTTATTTTTATTGACAATATTTTAATAGTATTTAATGATTATGACCATATTACAGAACAAATGAATAATATACCATCAATGAAACCACAAAGCTGATTACAATAGTCATTTTAAGTGTTATTGCTATTAATATTATTTTCTAAAATGAGGTTCATGAAATATAAAAGTACATCTAAGATGTTTTTGCAACAGCCAAGGCTCACGCGCAGTGTACACGTCACCGTCCGAATCCGTTCACTTCATTTCGTTCACTCCTTTCTAATATAGTGCACTCAACTGCCTTACACTATATAGGGATTAGTGAATGAGTGAACGAGTGAGCGATTTCAGACACAGCTCTAGACATACCTCTCTCCAGGATACTTCCTTGCAGACTAACCAGCGACCGCAACACCTGGGGAACATACCATTGATCGAAGAGAGGGGTGTACCATTTTGGCAACGCAAAAGAACATAAAACATCCTTCTAAACAAACACATGCAGTATAAGGCCGTAGCACAGTTTTAATGTTTGAGCACCAAGATTAAATACGATGTAAAACACAATTTTTACACTGCATAAATTTAATATATACTCCTTCCCATCCCCTTTAATGAAATATGGATCACCCCTTGCTCAGTCTCTCTGCACTTAGGTAGGTAAGAAATGGCTGATCTGTATAATAAAGGCCTAGTCTACAGGTCCATAGGTATTTTTATAAACGGAGTTTTCCCTCCTTCGTTTAAAAAAAAAAATCTCGTCCACATGAAAACGCAAAAACAAGCTATTAAGCGCTGCCAAGAGCATGCCAAACCAACAGGTGGCGATATAACCCAAACCGTAAAGCCATGTTGGCCAGAAGCCTGAAAAAAGCGAGCACTCCGACGTCATAATTCAAAATCTCCGGTGTTGACAACACTGTAACTGTAACTGTGACAAAAACTATAAAATAAGATCATTATTTCTTGAGAATTTAATTTCTTTTTCTGAGACTATAATTTCTGACTGCTACTCCTCCTAGAGCTTTAACTCTACAAACTCCAAACTCAGCCCAGATCTTCAGACTGATCCCGCCGGGTGTGCTATCTTTTCTAACTGATCCCATTTACGGTTTTCATTAAAATGAAGATTAAAAATCATAAAAAATCCCATAGACTTACATTGAAAAGTCTTGGCTCATCTGAACATTCCGTCAAACTCCAACTGTCAAAATTTAAATCTAAACACACTGAAGCCCATTAGACTCAATCAGACTTCCCTTCTATGTACTATTTCTAACCCAATCAAACTCATCTATCTATCTATCTATCTAAAGGACATTCACTCTCCATTCATTCTTTATCTAACACACACTCACACACACACACACACACACATACACATACACATGCACGCGCACACACACACACACACACACACACACACACACACACACACACACACACACACACACACACACAAGAAATAGACAGAAAATGTGAAGCTTTAATATATACACTGCATTTATTCGCATTAGCATTATTTCTTAACCCTCATAAGACCTGTTTTTCCTGTTTACACCTGTGTCCTTTGGGATCAATATGACCCCAAAATTGAAAGAGTAATTGTAAAACATTTATAAATTTTTAATTATACAAATAATATATCATTTTTTTTGTTTACTTCTCATCTATACATTAATGCTGTGTTTTGGGAGATATGAAGTACTTTTGTACCTGTTTACCACAAAAATCCTCAACTACACCATTAGCTTGCATGTGAAGCATTTTTATGAATAAATATCTTGAATGATGATCTAAATTTAATTTAAACTGTTTCTGGGTATTGATCTAGGTGTTAGGTGTACAATACTGCCATCTGGTGGTTAGAGAAAAACTTGTAGAAATCAGTTTTTGAAAGAATGTGTAATGACCATATATATCCAGCAGAGGCCCATAGAGAGCCATTCATTTTTCTGGAAGTGGTCAACTGCTCCTCTCACAACTTTTCTGATATATATTTTGTAATTATATATTAAAACATTATAAAATACATTAAAAACAGTATTTTTCCCAAAGGTTAGAATTTGTTTTTGTTTGATGTATTTTGAAGTGCTTGCTTTTGCAATAATGCCACATAAATTTGCAGAAATGCCACACACGTTGTCACTAAAACTAAAACATATTTATTTCAATCTAAAAAGTACAATTTAATTTTTTTTTTTTACATAAATGTAAATAATGTAAAAAATAAATGTAAAAAAAAACTAAACTAAATAACAACTGCAATAAGCAGATATGAATGGTGGGTATGTGTGTAAGAGAGAGAGTGTGTGTGTGTGTGTGTGTGTGTGTGTGTGTGTGTGTGTGTACGTACGTGAGTGAGTGAGTATGCTCGTTCCACATTGCATTTGTGCTCTAGTATCAGGCTTTATTTTTTTGTGTGAACATTTTCAGATTTATGCAGAATCTATTGATTTTATTTGCCAATTTCTATAAAAATGCTCTTTGTTGCAGTCACACATGTGTGTTTTTGTATGTGTGTGCGCGCGTCTTTTCTACATTGCATTTGTGATCTAGTACCAGGTCTTCATTTCTGTGTGAAAATTTTCAGAATTATGCTGGATTTATTATTATTTTTTGACAAATTAAAAAAATATGTGTTCAGATGAGCCCAGACCTTGCCAGCTCCAACTGTCAAAATACAAATGTAAACACACTGAAGCCCATTAGACTCAATCAGACTTCCCTTCTATGTACTATTTCTAACCCATTCAAACTCTATCTATCTATCTATCTATCTATCTATCTATCTATCTATCTATCTATCTATCTATCTATCTATCTATCTATCTATCTATCTATCTACACAATATTTGTTATAAAATGATCAAGAAAGACAAAATCAAGTGTATAATTGAAAGAGAAATTGTAAAAAAAATTATACATTTTTAATCATACAAATAATATATCTTTTTTTTTTTGTTTACTTCTCATCTATACATTAATGCTGTGTTTTGGGAGATATGAAGTACTTTTGTACCTGTTTACCACAAAAATCCGCAACTACACCATTAGCTTGCATGTGAAATATAAATTTTTTATGAATAAATATCTTAAATGATGATCTAAATTTAATTTAAATTGTTTCTTGATATTGATCTAGGTGTTAGGTGTACAATACTGCCATCTGGTGGTTAGAGAAAAACTTGTAGAAATCACAGATTTTGAAAGAATAGTGTAATGACCATCTATGTCCAGCAGAGGCCCATAGAGAGCCATTCATTTTTCTGGAAGTGGTCAACTCCTCTCACAAATTTTCTGATATATATTTGGTAATTATATATTTAAACATTACAAAAATACACAATTTTTATGATATATATTTTGAAATTATATATTTAAACATTATAAAATACATTAAAAACTGTATAAGTGCTTGCTTTTGCAATAATGCCACACAAATTTGCAGAAATGCCACACAAGTTGTCACTAAAACTTGATTGCAGGTACATATTTATTTCAATCTAAAGAGTAAAATAAAAAATTTTTTTACATTAATGTAAATAAAATCGAAAAAAAACTAAACTAAAAAACAACTGCAATAAGCAGATATGAATGGTGGGTATGTGTGTAAGAGAGTGTGTGTGTGTGTGTGTGCATGTGTACGTGAGTGAGTATGCTCGTTCCACATTGCATTTGTGCTCTAGTATCAGGCTTTAATTTTGTTGTGTGGACATTTTCAGATTTATGCAGAATTTATTGATTTTATTTGCCAATTTCTATAAAAATGCTCTTTGTATCAGTCACACATGTGTGTTTTTGTTTGTGTGTGGGCGCGTCTTTTCTACATTGCATTTGTGATCTAGTACCAGGCCTTCATTTCTGTGTGAAAATTTTCAGACCTATGCTGGATTTATTATTATTTTTTGACAAATTAAAAAAAAAATATATAGATTTTTTTTGTATTTCCCATTCATTTTCAATTTGGGTCATATTGACCCCAAAGACCATATTAGTAAAAAAAAAAAAAAAAAAAAACATACCTTCAGAACAACCGAATCAAGCCCTTTTTTTATGTGAATACAGATTGAAAATGTTGAAAAGTCACAAAATCTTATTCCACTGAGATGAAGGGAAACATTTTTTAACTAAAGAAAGTTGATTGGGGTCATACTGATCCAATACTATTTCTAATCCATTCAAACTCATCTATCTATCTATCTATCTATCTATCTATCTATCTATCTATCTATCTATCTATCTATCTATCTATCTATCTATCTATCTATCTATCTATCTATCTATCTATCTATCTATCTATCATCTGACTGTATCTATCTATCTATCTATCTATCTATCTATCTATCTATCTATCATCTGACTCTATCTATCTATCTATCTATCTATCTATCTATCTATCTATCTATCTATCTATCTATCTATCCATCTATCATCTATCTATCTATCTATCTATCTATCTATCTATCTATCTATCATCTGACTGTATCTATCTATCTATCTATCTATCTATCTATCTATCTATCTATCTATCTATCTATCTATCTATCTATCTATCTATCTATCTATCATCTGACTGTATCTATCTATCTATCTATCTATCTATCTATCTATCTATCTATCTATCTATCTATCTATCTATCTATCTATCTATCTATCTATCATCTGACTGTATCTATCTATCTATCTATCTATCTATCTATCTATCTATCTATCTATCTATCTATCTATCTATCTATCTATCTATCTATGCATGTATGTATCAAACTTTAAGCTTTTAAAACTACTTTAAACTTCAAACTATTTCAGACTGAAATCCATCAAACTTAAAACGTTTAACATTTTTCAAACTTAAACTTTTTAAACTTCTTAAACTTTTTTTAAACTTTTCAAACTTTTTTTAAACTTTTCTAACTTTCTGGTCCGGCTTTCTCAAGCCAACTTAAAGTTTGTCTCGACTAACTTTTTTATCTAGTTAAGTTGGCTTGAGAAAGCCAACTTACTGAAATCCTATTTAAACTTCTTCTTCTTATTATTATTCTTCTGAGACTAAACTTCTGACTGCTACTCCTCCTAGAGCTTTAACTCTACAGACTCCAAACTCAGCCCAGATCTTCAGACTGATCTCGCCGGGTGTGCTATATCTTTTCTAAGCGATCGGGCGTACGATAATCGTACAGTGGGCGAAAAATCAGCCGAAAAATCCCATAGACTTAACATTGCGGCAAACTTTGACGAGTTGTAGCTCAGAGCAAGAATTTCGTAGAAACATATGAATCACCACATTTAGAGAGGCTATCAAGCTGTGCGAGAACATACCCTGCAATGGGGTATAAGTTGTACCCCTGGGGCACAAGAGCGCCCCAAAATTGTCCCATTGACATAACATGGTGAGGGACGGCCCATGAAACAGCACACGTTTTTCCTACTATGGTAATTTACATTGGAATTTTGCATTGAACATAACTCTGCATCACAATATCATAGAGACATGGGGGTGGGCTCATTTTACTCAGCCAACCAATCATATTCTCAGGATCATTATGAAGCTATCAAGCCACGCCCTAGCAACCATTTAGAGCACCCTAGCAACTGATCCCATAGACTGCCATGTTAAAAGCCCAAATGGATATCTTCGGATCACAGTGTCATAGAGACATGGGGGTGGACTCATTTGACTCGGGGCAGCAAACAGCCAATCATGAATCACCATAGACACTTCCTAGCCACGCCCTAGCAACCATTATCAAGCACCCTAGCAACCCAAACCCCAACGGCCATATCTTTCAATCTGAATATCACAGAGACATGGGGGTGGGCTTGTTTGACTCGGGGCAGCAAACAGCCAATCATGAATCACCATAGACACTTCCTAGCCACGCCCTAGCAACCATTGTCGAGCACCCTAGCAACCCAAACTCAAACAGGCATATCTTCAAATCTGAATGTCATACAGACATGGGGGTTAGTTTATATTATTCATACTGGCAAACAGTCTTTGGAGCATTATCATTGGCAGCTGCCAAGCCACTTCCTAACAACCAAACAGAGTACCCTAGCAACCATTTATCAAGTCCTATATCTTTGCATCAGAATGTCGTATAGACTTGGGAGTTGGTTCTTTTGACTCATGCTAACAAATAGGACTTCCAAACATGTTACACATGCTAGCGGTGAATAGCTACATGCTAATAGTGATTAGCTAAGTGCTAATTCAAACTAAGAACTCTATAAAACTTCATAGTAACGATCTGTGACAACTAGTAACTGCCTAGCAACACCCTAGCAACCATCCTGGGTACCCTACCAACCACCCTGAATACCCTAGCAACCGTATAGCAACACCTTAGCAACCACCCTGGAAACCCTAGCAACCGCATAGCAACACCTTAGCAACCACTCCAAGTACCCTAGCAACACCTTAGCAACCACCCTGGGTACCTTAGCAACCGCATAGCAACACCCTAGCAACCACCCCAAGTACCCTAGCAACCGCGTAGCAACACCTTAGCAACCACTCCGGGTACCCTAGCAACCGCATAGCAACACCTTAGCAACCACTCCAAGTACCCTAGCAACACCTTAGCAACCACCCTGGGTACCTTAGCAACCGCATAGCAACACCCTAGCAACCACCCCAAGTACCCTAGCAACTGCATAGCAACACCTTAGCAACCACTCCGGGTACCCTAGCAACCGCATAGCAACACTTTAGATACCACCCCAAGTACCCTAGCAACCGCATAGCAACACCTTAGCAACCACCCTGGGAACCCTAGCAACCGCTTAGCAACACCTTAGCAACCACTCCAAGTACCCTAGCAACACCATAGCAACCACCCCCTGGGTACCTTAGCAAACGCATAGCAACACCCTAGCAACCACTCTGGGTACCCTAGCAACCGCATAGCAACACCTTAGCAACCACCCCGGGTACCTTACCAACCACATAGCAACACCCTAGCAACCACCCCAAGTACCCTAGCAACTGCATAGCAACACCTTAGTAACCACTCCGGGTACCCTAGCAACCACATAGCAACACCTTAGCAACCACCCCGGGTACCTTACCAACCACATAGCAACACCCTATCAACCACCCCAAGTACCCTAGCAACTGCATAGCAACAC